>MCJB01002224.1:338652-409144 GCA_002018475.1 Nicotiana obtusifolia | reverse complement strand
CGGGGGGGGGGGGTGGTGGTAGAGTTTATTTGATACATTGACACATTTTGGATGCATTTGGACTGTAATAAATTGATGATTCCCTTTCTTTTCTTATTTGTAGTTATCTATCTTTAGTAGTTATTGTTCATTAGCTTCTTTATTTTTCCACTTTAGTTCTTGTTTTGTTAAGTAGCTTCCTTTTATTCTTTCGTAGATAATAAGCCTTTGGTTTTCTTAACGCTATGGTTCTTTCCAAAGGTATTCTTTTGTGTGAACTAGGTGACTCGTCCCAACGATGGATGGCGTGACAACCTTCTTAAGGGAATGAGTCAGTTTTTGTGTTCAGGTAATAATAGTAGTAGTAATGAATAAAAGGCCTAATAAAGTCATTCTCGAAAAAGAGTTAATCATGTTTCATTTGGTACCAACACACTTAACTACATGCTTATGATTAGAGACAAGTGTTTTGAAAGAAATAGCTCTAGTTAGTGACTTTGAGACTCTTGAGTTGACTTTGGCAAATCATCGAGTGGTTTATTGGACCATAGTGATCTTTAAACATGAGTGTGGTTGTTGTAGGCTATCGACTCAATCCTCTTTTACGGTCTAGTTGCGTGAGGGGTGAGATGATTTGTTGCTAGTCCAAGTATCCGTGCGAACGGTCTATAACTTGCCCTGAATCTGCTTCAAGGCGAAATCCTAAGTTTTGCTTGGTTTGAGAAGTGATTGTAGACTTTCCTTGGCCCATTTGAGCTTTCTATTTCCAACCAATGTCGTTATCCCTAGTCAATCCCCTTTGAGCCTCTAGCCTTTCTTATTTGATAACCATGTTATAAGGCTTTACCCGTTTGACGTGATCCTCTATTGGCACCCGGACTTTCCTTAACACTCTTGTGAAATAAGTGGCTCAAAGAATAAGTTTGGGGGAGATATGAGGAATTTAAAAAAGGTATCAAGGTACAAAATGAGAAAGAAATGATCTTTATGAAAAGAGAAGGCAAGAAAAGAAAATGAACAAAAATAAAAATGAGAAAAAGAAAATAAGTGAAAGGGTAGATGGATTCAAAAAGAGGTAATGATTCATAACATGAGCATCAAGGGTAAAAACAAATGAAATGGACACGAAAGATCGATGTTAAGTTTCTCTAGCCCCCAATAAAAGAGAATGCCTCTAAGAATTGATAATTGTGAGCCGAGAAATGAAAATGCGGAGTGCTTAAGGAAAGGTGTAACCACTTACCCATATGGTATCCTACTCTAATCCAAAAGCCTTCATTACAACCCGAAAGAAGTCTTACTTGATTTAGAACCGAGTGAACTTACATTAGTGATGATCTATATGAGGGGCAAGCCTATGGTACTTGAAGTCGTACTTCTGACATTTTCTTGTGAGAGAAGAGTGATCCTTTCATGAAGCTTAAGATTGAGTGCTAAATTTTGAACTGAGCTTGGCAAATGGAAGGTAGAGGAGGAAGAGTTTGCAGTCCACGATGACCTACATGATAGAACAAGAGTCCTTGATAAGTAAAGTCAACTCTTGAAGCTCAAATGTCACAATAGAACTATATGTGCATGAATATTTGACTTGTCACCTTGTTGATAATGCATGAGTAGTGTAGGTAAATGTTGGTCCCAACTGAGTATGAATGGTTCACCATTGACTCGCTGAAATGACCTTTAACTTTTAGGAGGTTGGAACTAATCTATTTGCTTGAGGACCAGCAAAGACTTAAGTTTGGGGAGTTGATAAGTGTGGATTTTGACCTCTTATTAGTACCTTTTTACTTTTATTTTAGTCAGAAAGTATTGATTTATATTCCCAAAACTGATGAAAGTGTACAAATTGTAGGAATGTAAGAAATTTGGGCTCTTATGAAGAAATCCGAGTAAAAAAGGAGTGTTTCGACTCACAAGGCAAGAAGAGGCACATCAACAAGAAGTGCGGTCCGCAGAAGCAAGTGCAGACCGCAGAATCGATAAAGCAGCCCTAAAGTGCCTGAAGCAGAAGTGCGGACCGCACATGAGTTGTGCGGCCGCAGAACATGGTCCATAGTGACAAGAATTCAAAAAGTTCAGAGAGTGCGCAAATGACCAAGACTGAAGCCTTGCTTGAAGTGCGGACCACACAGGAATTGTGCGATCGCAGAAGTTACATTGCAGCTATAGACCAAATTGTGCTGATGCAGACTCCAGTTCCTTGCAAGACCAAGCAATGTGCGGACCGCACATGGAATTGTGCGGCCACAGAACCTCCCTCGGGTATTTTTGTCAGCGAATTTTGGGCCACTATAAATATATGAGAATCACATTTTTAGGTCAAGTTTTGAAGTTCCAGCAGCTGTAGCCGTTGTATTTTGCTATTTTATGAAATTTGTGACCATTTTAGGAAAAATACATCATAGTTTATCATTTTAATCTTTTATTATGAGTTTAATTAGTATTTCTTTTTTGCTTTCTTCATTTTCTACTATGAGTAGCTAGACATTTACTAGGGTTGTGACCCAACCCTAGTGTGTAAACCTTATGGGTATTTAATTTAATGCTTGTTTATAATTGGGTATTAATTATTTACCCATGTTTATGCTTTAATTTTAGAATTAATGGTTACAAACATTGCCATGGTATTAAATGTTGGGATCGAGTTGCTCACTACAACAGTTATTGTGTTAAATGTTGGGATCGGGTTGCACGCCACAACAGAGTTGAAGTGTTGTAGTTGTTTGTGGTTGTAGAGTTTATTCCCGGTATTGTGATATGAGGTTTGAGATCATGTTCTGGGGCCCTCTGGTAGTTGATCTTCGGGTTCGTTTATATGAGTTTACTGCTTTATTTCTATTCCTGTTTTCCTATTATTGTTATTCATACAGGTTTATTGTGAGTGTCTTGTCATAGCCTCGTTACTGCTTCGTCGAGGCTAGGTTCGACACTTACAGAGTACATGAGGTCAGTTGTACTCATGCTACACTTTTACACTTCTTGTGCAGATTCTGGTGTTTATCCTAGTGGCGCATAGTGGAGACTGCTCGGATTCGACTGCCACTGGAGACTTGAGGTAGAGCTGCCTGATGTTCGCAGTCCCTGAAGTCCCCTTCTATCATGTTTTACTGTTTATCTAGTTTCAGACACTTGTATTTTAATTCAGACTGTGTTTGTAGTATTCTAATTGCTCATGTACTTGTGACTCTGGATTTCGGGGAGTAGTTTAATACCGCGTTATTTATATTAATATTGTTTTTATTTTTGAGTTTATAAATTGTTAATTATCATGCCTTTTTGACTTGGTCTTTACTTGAGAAGAGTGACCTAGTCTAGAAAAACTTGGCTAACAAGAAATTGAGCTATTAAGGATTTGATTAGCCTAATTAAAGGGTTTGAATTAGACATAGGAAAAACCCGACTTGAGCTCATATCAACTATTTAGCTTGATATCCATTTGGGCTTGAGAAAGCCAAATTGAGAAAAATCACTTTATGACCGAGAGGTTTTGAGTGGGTAACTTAGAGTTGATAGCTATAATACACCCGTTCAATAAAACAATCATTAGCGTACTTAACCCATTAAGCGAACACCTAGGTGAAGATCACTTCCCTAGACTTTTTAACCATTTGATAAAAACAACAAAAATAATCACTCCCTTTCTAGTTTATTCTCACTAGTTTACAACTGTTAGTGTTAATTTAGAAGTAGAAAACACAATTCCTTGTTTGGAAGTGCAATCTAGTTATTTTATTTGCTCTCATCGAGTGTATACCCTAACACTCATATTATACTCCCGGTGAAAATCGACCCCGACTCTTGTTGGGTACTATTATTGCAACGACCGTTTTCACTCACTATTGAGTGCGGATTGGACGTGGATCAGTAGAACTGAAGATAGGTGAAAGTAAGAAAGTCTTGAAGAATAAAAACAGCCATAAACAAAAATATATCCGCCATTTTTCAGATTCAATGTTTGGCCCACTTTAGGTCAATGATTTCCAACCCAAATTAGGGCTGGGCATATATCGTGTAAAACTGATAGCCCGAGTCAAAAAAAAGATATTGGATTATTGCTGTCGGGTTATTGGGTAAATGGTCTAGTAACGATTTTAATGTTATTTGATTATTGGGTTATCGATTCGGGTCTCGATTTGTCCAATTTTATTAACGGTTTAACCGATAACCCAATAAGCTTTATTAGAATTATAATTTACCCACTAACACTCTGTTTGGATTATTGTTACCCATCGTTTTATAATGTATCATATTGTATTGTATTGTATTGTATTGTATTGCATCATTTTAAGGATACAACGTTTGAATAGATTGTATCGTTTGCTATTATTAAATAACATTTTTGTTGTTTGGTTTGATTGTATCGTAATGTACTGTAACTGGTGAGTTTACTAAAATACCCTCAGTTGTTTTAAATATTAAAAAAATATTTTCTAGATTAAACAGTACTCGCTAAAAATAGCTAACTTGTAAGAAAGATAGGCTTTGAGAAAAGTTCTTCCACTTTGTAAATTATGAACAAGATGAAGAGCAAAACACAGCCTGATACTTCATGTTTAACATCATGTACTTAATACGGGTACTTACTCGGAGTAGTAAAACAATAAATCCGCCAATATATGCACAAGATGGAGCCATAATATAAAGATAGTTATTTTTTCTTAAAATGGTATCCAACAGACAAGAATATTTATGTGCTAATTGCAAAGGCTTGCTCAGTTTGACATATATTTGAGCACAAAAAATTTAATAAATAAAACGTGATCAATATAAATTTTAATTATAGCATAAATAGTTCGGAGACAGGAGCAACAACAACAAATTTGTCTATGAAAGTAGAAATATAATGTGAACCCTAAATAGAGAAAAATAGTTTGAGAACTAACATGTGATAGATATTTGCAAATCACTGACGATATTTTAATGGCTTCGAAGGTTAAGAAAAAACCACAACTTGGAGTGAGAATGACGGATACGTATTTGGGTGGAGTAAGAATAAAATAGGATAAATGACAAAATATAATTATGGAGCAATAAGTAAGGGCTTAATTGGAAAGAAAAATATGAAACAATCCCAGCACACCGATTTGTTTGTTTCAAAAAATGGGGCTTTTCATTGTTTCAAAATAATGGCTTTTATAATACAATACAATCAAATTTAAATAAATAATAAATAAATATTATTTTGGAATAATAATACAATACGATACAATGGGTAACAACCATCCAAACAAGGTGTAAGTAATAAAGTCACCATAGGGCTTCATTCTTTCATTCTCTCAGTAGTCATTCTTCATCTTTACACCCCACCCCTTAGGGTAAGTTTTGAACGTTTTTGAATTTATCATCATCATTTTCAGTTAAGATTTTTAGTTTTAAACTTTAAAGGATAATTTATTCAGATTTTTAGTTTTTCAATTTGTTTCTTTTATTTCAGTTATTATTTAGCATTTACAATATTAGGATTTTATTATTTTTTGTGAATTATGTATGCTTGTATTGAGATAATTAGTAAGGTTAGATTGTTGATTATCTTATTAGTTACTCCTACTAAATTATGACTTTGAGAATTGAGATCATTTCTTGGGATTTTCACATGCAAAGACAATTTTATTTCTAAAATTAAAATTTAATTCCTCTTTTCTTAAGAATAAAAACTTAGTTTAATAGTATGATCACAATTTCTATAATAAAAATATAGAGTTTTTGGAAGTTTTTTATTTTTATCGGGTAAACCGATAATCGGCTAACCGATATCATTTTTGCATATTTATAATTTTTTCGTATAGGAGAAAACTGAGAGATGAAAGAATAGAAAAATCTCCCACATTCTTCTCTCTAATTGAAAACTGGGACCCAAAAAATACTTGGCAAAATATGAGAGGATTCTCATACAACTTATGTTTGCCACGTAATATTTGTATCTCATGCATAATAAATTTTTTCTGTTTAAATAACGTAAATAAAGCCTATAGTACACAAATAATCCTCAAAGTAGATGATCTTGAATTATATATTCTTGCTTTTTTTTATGGACATAACTTCAAATTTAACAAGTGTTGTCTCTCGCTTGCCCTATGGACAACACTTTTGGCCTTTATGTTCCACACATGGATAAAGCGGGAGTTAAAAGTTAAAGATCACCCCCAAAAGTATCATATTTCAGCAATTATTTGAAAGAAAACTTTTGACATACACAGATTACCGCATTTTGATTTTGCACCAAATTCGCAAACTTAATAATGATAAAAAGGAATTTCAATAATGTTATACATCTTGAGCTTTTAGGTATATTGAGCATAGAGATGGAGAGGGGCGGGGGCACCTTAACTTGCAACACTTTCAACCATGTTCATCCCGCATAAATTTTCTTTTTTATTTTCCCATATTTTATAATTTATATATTTGTATAAAATGTTTATAAATTAAATTTTATAGTTAGATTAATTGATAGTTGGTTACTTCACGTCTTCTCCTAATATATAACTTCAAAATCATACTATAGATTGCTCTTTTACTTTTTTGTTGGACTTCATAATAATACTTTACAGAAAAAGTTAGTACTATTTTTTTTTGGATTCCCTCCCTTTTTGATCTCCCTTTGTTGAAGCTATGCTCTTTTGGTGACTCGAACCCTAAATCTTGGCGTTGCAGGCAGGGGATGCCGACCATCTAGCAACCCCCTCTTGTCACTGAAAAAGTTGTACTATAAACGTCTATCAGCAGTGCCCATAATATACTATAATAAGGTTTGAAAACTTTTTGTTGAGTCCTTAAGGGGTTAAGTGTAACAACTTACAGATTGTTGGAGGTTGAACTCGAAAAAAGTTTGCTATGAACTTGCCTTAGGCGAATCCTACATTAAAATGGGAGAAAAACGTAAGGGGCGATATAAAGGCGAGTCCAAGATTCTACCGTTAGGAACCTTTTGGGTATAAGCTCTACAGGAAAAATCGTGAAGCCAAAAAATCTTAAGGTGACCTAGAGAAATCAATCCAAAGCAGATAATACCTTGGTAGTTGGGCCTAGCCATGAGGTAATAGTAGAATATTATAGACTTCATGAATATTATGGTTTGAAGTATATACTTTATAACGTAAACTTTTAGCTTCTTAAATGAGAATGAGATTTGTGATACTAATATTAGGATTCTCTTGGTGAGATAAGACTTATTGAGTGCGTGGTCTCGACCGCACTCCATTAGACTATGATAGAATATTTACCTTTTTGGGTGTGTTTGGTATGATATTTTCTTAAAAAATAAGTAGTTTTCTTACTTATTTTCTGGTACTTGATTAGTAAGTAAATATTTTTTTTCAAAGAGCATTTCTTTGTAGAGGCAAATACTAGAAAATATTAGGGGGTTAAGGGTCCAATGGAGGGAGTCAATGATTCGGGGTTGGGTTCCAAAGTCTAAGATCGGAAGATCGAAAGCCAAGATCGAGAGTCGAGGCCTAGCGTTTAGGGTCTTGGTCGGGGTTTGAGATTCAAGGTCAGATGTTAGGGTTCAAGGTCTAGGATTGGGAGCTGAGGGTCATGGGTCAGGGTCTAAAGTTTGGAATCAGAAGATCGGGGCTCAGGGTTAAGGTTCAGGGTCTTCAGTCGTGTTATAGGTCGGGCTCCAAGGTTTAGTGTCAGAAGGTCATGGGTCTAGGTCCGAGGTCATGGTATGGGATACTGTGTCATGGTTCGAGATCAGTGGTCAGGGTTAAGGTCAAGGGATCGAGAGTCAGGGGCTCGGGTGTCAAGATCAAGATCGGGAACTAGGGTCGAGGTCAAGGTGGGTCGAGGGTAAGGTGGTAGGTTGGGCCGAGGTGGTGACGACGAGTGATTGGGGAGTTGGGATAGGGAATGGAGAGGGTTGAAAGAGAATTCCAGAAACTACTTTTTCTCGTCTTGGTGGAGAAATCATTTTCCTGAAATTGGAGGCAAATGAGGGTATGGAAAATATTTTTCAGAGTATTTAAGCCAACCAAATTCTTTATACCAAACACACCATTTTCTTGTATTTTTGACAACAACAACAACCATAGACCCACTGTAATTTCATAAGTGGCTGGGGAGGATAGTGTGTATGCAAACCTTACCCCTACCTTTAATAAGACAAAAGGATATTTTTGGAAGACCCTCAGCTCACAAAGATAAAAATAAGGAGTAACAAAAAGCCAACCACTCAAAAAACCGAAGCGAATATACAAGATTAACATTAAGTACTGTAATTAGAAAATCAAAGCGAAAGAGGACACAAGTAATAACAAGAATCTAAGAGTAAGAAATTACAAGACTAACACTAGGTAATGCACTACACTAGTGGCGTGAGCAAGAACAACGTACGACTACCTAACGCTCTACCTTAATTTTTAACCTCCACACCTTTCTATTCAAGGTCATCTTCTCGGTGAGCTGGAGCATCGCCATGTCTCGCCTAATTACCTCTCCCCAATACTTCTTCAGCCTACATCTACCTCTCCTAAGGTCCTCCAAATGTAACCTCTCACACCATCTCACTGGAGCATCTCTGCCTCTCCTCTTCACATGCGCAAACCATCGAAGTCTCGCTTCCTGCATCTTGTCCTCCACAGGGGTCATACCCACTTTGTACCGAATAGATTCATTCCTAATTCTATCTAATATGGTATGCCCGCACATCCATCTCAACATCTTGATTTCTGCCACTTTCATACTCTGGACATGGGAGTTCTTGATTGGCCAACACTCAATCCCATATAATATAATCGGTCTGACCACCGCTCTATAAAACTTACCTTTAAATTTTGGTGGCACATTCTAGTCACATAAAACACCAGAAGCGACCCTCCATTTCATCCACCCCGCCCCAATACGATGTGTGCCATCCTCGTAAATCTCTCCATTCCCTTGAGTAACTAACCCAAGGTACTTGAAACGTTTTCTCCTAGGGATGACTTGTGAATCAAGCCTCACGTCTTCATCCACTTCATGAGTTGCACCACTGAACTTGCACTTCAAGTATTTTGTCTTGGTCCTGCTCAACTTGAAAATACATCTTATATTTTTGAGAAAAATAGAAAATACATCTTAAGTATGAAATCTTTTATTCTAGTGTCTACTTTTGGTTAAATAGTATAAAGGTAATCAATCGAGAAAACGTGAAGAATTCTCCATTCATACTCACATATTTTTGCGTTAAACTAGTGTCGGCCGTCACCAATTACGTGACTCTCGACCAAACAGCAGTCAGATGAGTGTGTCATAAATTTGGGCCTTTTATTCAGATTTATTCTTAATATTTGTTTTGAAAATACTTGGGTAAATTGTTGCATTTGCAAGACTAGTCAAAGGTTGGTGGCTCAAGCTCAACAACTTGGACTAAGTTGAAAATTGTTACATAGAGTTTAAACATAGTTCTTTTTGGGTTCAAAGAACATAGTATTTGTTAGGTGGAATAATGATTCTTTTAACATGAGTTTTGATCATAATGAGTTAAACTTTTAATGAGGCAGCTGATAAAGAAAGAAGAAAATAAACTGTCCCAAGAAGTAGTTACGAACACTTGTCCATTAAATAAATACTTAAACAAGATGGATTAGAGTGGTGATGATTAATGACTGCTAGCAATCTTCGAGAAACAAAATTACAACCGTTTTAAACATTTATTTTTGGAACAGTTACGAAGGAATGTTTGTTATGCAAGAGGTATTTGACAACGAATATCGTTTGTTCTTATACTTCGATAAACAGACACATTATACCAATTGGAGCAGTTATGAAGAAATCTTAAAGATATTCCCACATTATATATTTTGCTGCAGAACTTTACTGAATCATCAGAAGACTCGACAATTCTGGAAAAGAAAAACCAAAAGACACAATTAATAACTTATGAGAACCATATAATTACAATTCATCTATTTATAACACAACCTAGACTATATACTACGGACCCCCTAATCAAATGTAATCTTTTATTTATTCTGAAGTAAAGCGTTATAACAAACCACAAGATATTAGACCTATTGCCAAAATCTATTTGAAAAGATAGCTTAGCACTCAATTACCATAGAATGAAGCCGAAGTCAATGTCACAAATATCAATCATCAAATTTTGTTTTAATGAATTAAATTTAGAAGTTTTCCAACAGTGAGCTAGAGAGTAACTTGTCAGGTAAATGCGATCGGGAACGAACATATATAAATTACCATATTAAATAGCACTGATAAAATGTGCAATATGAGACGGCATGTGCATATTAAAGTAAAATCTATTGACATCTGTACTCCCACGAGAATCTTAATGAGATGAACAAAAAATGATTATAATCATAAATATTTTTCATTTTTCTTTGGTAAAACTAATTATGCAATAACAATAAAAGAAACTCGTTAGACTCCACACTGAGAAGAAAATAAAAAAAGAAGAAGAAATTAAAATTCATCAACTTTATTGAGTATCATATTGTGAACTAACCAACTAATCCAACACCTCTGAAAAATGACAAAACCAGCAACGAAAACGACAATTGCCTTAATTTTTGACAGGACAAAACAAGATAATACAACAAGAATGGAATTATGTACCAACTACTAATAATTCAAGATTAATAAATTGAGGTCTAGTCAAACTCAACGTGCCATGCGACACTCAAATAATAGTCACATTTTAGTCATGTTATGTTAAAGCAACCAATAGATGCATTAACCATTGCCTGTGCATGGTGGCTGCCGCCACAACTCAACGCCCTAACCACCCACCAAAAATCCCTCCCTCCATCACTTCCATCACCATTTTTTGTGAGTTGTAAAGATGACGCTGTCAATGAGACAGACGACGAAGAAGATGAAGAGGAAATGGATGATTGAATTTGACGACGACTTGTTCTGTTCCTTAAGTCACTTAAATCCATCTTATGAGTTGGAAGTTTTGTTATTCCAAACAAGAATAAGTACCATCTTGATTTCCTTCCTGATGAAGATGATGGTAATGGTGATGGGATTATGGACATTTTATCACTGATAATTTCGTTGGTTGTCACTTCTTCCTCCTCTTTTATGAATAATGAACCAGAATTATAAGAGCCACCATTATCTCTTTTTCTTGAACTGCTGTTTCTTTTGTAAAATGGAAGAGAGATGATACACTGAAAATGGTAGTACCATTTTTTGTGCTTTCTTGGTCTGCTTTTGGAAAGATTTTGGAGGGGGTTTTCTGAGATATTTGCTTTTCTGGAAGGAATGAGTTTTCCACAGAAAATGATATTTTCAGGAAGCTGATTATTCTTGGTCATCAATTCTTCACTAAAGAACTCAAAGTAATCAGATGAAACTGTATTTGAGCTTTGTGATTCACTATTAAACTCCTCCTCGACTTCTGCAGAGTCAAAACTACTGTAAATGGGCAAATCACATAAAGAAAGTGTATCTTCATCTCCTTCACCTTCCATTCCCTGCATTAATCTTGGCTCAACGTTATCCGCTGTTGATTCTTCAATATAATCTTGAACCAGCTGCATATTGGGTTTTCTTGATTCAAGATCTGTAGAGAGAGGTGGAGGGAGGGGTCGTACTAGGTTGTACTATTTGATAAGTTTTTGAAATTGAAAGATAATCAATGTTTATATATATACTAAGAGGAGCAATTGACATAGGTAAGACCTTTTGGGGGCTTGTAATTCTTTGGCAAACTAGTTTATTAGTGGGACATATGAGCTGTTTAATCTATTACTATTTTAGAAAACGAGTGCGTGCCGATAGTATATATTGAAATTAATCTATAATAACAAGAAACATCATATAACAATCATAATATAGTAACGTAAAAATATAGTAAATAAATATGGTATAATTGATTAAAATGCATCAATAATATAAAAATATTTATACTGTCAATTTACACAAATTAAATCCTTACGAACTTAGTACAAGAATTAAATAAGAAATGGAAATTTGCACATACGCTAACATGCGTGAACTTACAAATTTACGTTAACTGAATTGCTATGCAGTTAAACTTAATTTCTAATTAAGATACTTTGTTACGTACTAGTATTATGAACAGTGTAAATTTCACTGTGCAAATGATAATGATTGCAAAAGAACATTCAGAGTTTAAGTTGATGACTATTGGCTTTCTGGAAGATCATGAAATCAAAGAAAGAGTTGGAAAGAGAAGTGGTAACTTTTCACATGACAATGATCTAGAAGAGCAAGAGGAGAATTAATAATAGTATAGGAAAATTTTAAATAAATTAGCTTTGAGAAAGTTCTTAAAAATGGGAAAAAATCAGCACATGCAGCTGATATAAATATTTAAACCATGTTAAAAAAAAAACGGAGTACAGCTTGGAATATATGTTAATAGAATTCATATATCCATTATATATAGTTTTGAAATTTCTTTTACTATATAATATCATAATTTAGTGTGTTTTTAATATATACTAATATCGTTTTAAGTGATTATTATCCAAGGATATCAATATGTTCAGAAGTTAAAAGTTGCGAAAATGAGGATATTAAGATGGATGTGTGGATATACTAGAAGAGATATGATTAGGAATGAAGATATTTGGGATAAAGTGAGAGTGGCCTGTGTGGTGGAAAAGGTATCGGGAAGCGAGGTAGAAGTTGACCAAAGAAGTATTGAAAATATTTGATAAGAGAGGACATAACTGTAGTACTAGTGTTATCCTTGTGTATCCTATTTTTAAATCACTATTAGTACGTGATGTTTTCTTTGCTCCGGCTTTACTTTTTTGGTTGTTTTTACTATTTCTCTTTTTGTAGTTCTTTATCATAACTGCTAACTTTGTTTCTATTGAGCCAAGGGTCCACCGGAAATATCTCTACCTTTACAAAGTAGGGGGTAAAGCCTGCGTACATACTATCCTCCCTAGACTCCACTTGCGAGAATACACTTGGTATATTTTGTTGATATGAACAAGTTGAATATAATTTATAGAAGAACGTTGTGAAAAGAAATATCTTATTTAAAAATTGTTTCGGAAAGTAAATGGCGTTAGGGCAAATGGAAAGTGTTCGAAATACATTGTTTTTGGTGTAATGAATTGCAAAACTAGAAGGAGATAATTCTTCTTATTTCCCATTTGACATTCGAAGTCATGGTCATTATCGTACTATATTGTTAACTAAGTTTGAAGCAATGGTTATTGTTCAGTAACAGATTTCATGTTCATGAATCGAATTACTAATTTCAATTTAGTGACAATTAGATTTAAGGGGTAAAGAAACAGCAGAAAGTATTATTTGGGGTAAAGTTGCCCCTGTATATTACTGCAATTAATTATCTCAAGTGCATATTTCTGAACTACATTTAATTGCCGTTTTAAATTCTCTGCATTATGATATTAATCATAGTAATATAGATATATAACATCGTCATTCTCTTGTCCTTAGAAATAGTTATTATTTAGTTTGTACTCATAGCAGTTGAATCCCCTTGTGACATTATTCAAAATTGGCTCCCAAGTAAGAAGTATCTGGTTTGCTAAGAATGTGGGACTTGATTCCAGAACTATGTCCCACTTAGGTAACTATTTGCCGCCTCTTACTACATCGCCAGTGAGTCCAACTTCTTCTCATTTGACTTTATCTGCCTTTAGGACTAAATGGTGCGGCGGAGTCGTAAACGTCCAACATATTGGAGACAAATTACCGATCTTCCCCTTTATTTTATTTTTGTTTTTTCGTTAATTCTTTTAATTATATAAGAGGATGTTGTACATACTCAATCTTTTATAGTGCTTGTCCCATGCTTGAATGAAGGATAGCTAGAAAAAAGATAAGATGAACCGAGGAATTTAAGTATCCAACCAAATATGAATGAGACTTGCGCCAATATCATTATATGCCATTGTCAGCGAAAGAGATTTAGCTTTATCTCATGAGTCTAATCTAGCACTAGTTTGTCGAAATATTTCACTTATAGTTTTCTTAAAAAATAATTTATTCATGTATAATATGTAAACTGTTTTTGTTCAAACTCGTGTTCAAATTGAATTCATGTAACAATTGATCGATACTGCTCACGCTAATTAATTTTATGTACGCTACTGATCTTGCTACTTCATTTTTTAGAACGATCTTTACGGCTCCATGGCCTTCTGTTAAAACGCTCTAGTCTGATGATCATGATTCATTTGATTTTCTATTTTCTTAGAATTTATGAATACAGTGGGAAGAGCCTATAGAACATATCTTGTTCAAGTAAGGTCAGCACCCAATGCTCGTTAAATATTTTGGCACACATGTAAATGTTTACCTTTAAAACGGTACAATTGAGTTTGTAATGTGGTTTATGAACACGTGAATTAATTTGGCCCAAGAATATGAAAATAATAAGAACAAAAATAAGATTATTAAAATAACTTAAAGAAAATACAAGTCTGGCCGTGGATCTAGCTTTTGCGGAAGCAGTGATAAGAAGATAGCTAAGAGCAAAAGAAAGAGGATAATTTTATAAAGTAAGAGCAAATTTTTTCTTTTGAGTACATATGATTTTTCGTGTCCAACTATGGATACAAATTTTTTTATTTATAGCTCCATTTAAGGAGACAAGATCCCAAATCAAGCTCTTCTTGAATGAGAATAAAACGCCTATTGATGGCTGCATAAAGGTCGAACGTTAATACTGAGATTCTTTATAACGACTACTCACTGAATGCTACCTTTTCTAACCGATCTCATCCTTTCGAATCTTCATTCTCAGTTCCAATGCCTTCAGAACTTACTCAGCACTGGTCACATGCTTGTATCCAGTGTCAACTATTTGTTGACTCATATCTTACTTGTTTTCAGTTTCACATGTCATCTCGTCATTCATCCAACTGTCGCTAACCAATTTTTCCCCATACAAATAGTCCCTCTACTTTCCGGTGACAACTTTGTGTTACCAGGAAGTAGATAGGACCCATTTTCTTGGCGAGAAAGCTTCTGAACGGTTTTTGACACTTGAAAGGACACACATCTTCTCGCATTTAATGACCCGAACGCGTGTAATTCTGTGATTCAAAAACTATTTTCGCTAGTTTTCAAGGTAATCGTGACCATGAATTTTGCCGTCTATAAACTTCTCCACTATTCATCACTTTTACCTTTCACTTTTATAAACTCTTCTTCTTCTTCTTCGAATTTCCTTAGAACCCTGCTACAAAACCCCTCTTCCTTAGTAAAGTCCTTTTATATAAACTTCTTACCACAATGTCTTCTACTACTGCTGTCTTCGAAAACTTTGGTTTTCTCATCGGTGGTGGCCCTAAAAAGAATAAAACCAAAAAAGTTGATGCTGAATCCAGGCCTCCAACTGTTAACACCATAATACCTTCACAACTTCATTCTAAATTGGATCTTCAAGTACAGAAGGAACCAATCAATCCCAAAAGTGACAGAAATTGGCTTGTCCATAAATATCCTTCTTCCATTCGCCCTAACAGTATTCCTGTTATAAAAGAAGATTGCAATTGGAATAACATCAAAATCATTGCTCCCAATGAGGTGGAAAGGGTCATATTCACCAAATCAGGGTTCATGTATGTTTATACATACCCTTTTGCTATAAGATTGGATTAAGAAATTGATCCCATAATTTTAGAATTCTGCCACCGTTACCAAATCTGCTTGGCTTAGGTAGGCCCATCAGTATGGCGTACGGTGGCTTGCCTTCAAAAACTGTGCTCCAAGGCCGGGGAATCCCTAACCCTCGCACATTTGATCAATTTCTACTCCCCAATGATTTTTTGTGGAGGTGTGCTAAAGCTTGTCAAACGCGACCATCATGCCATTATTACCACTGTCGATGATGATAACGACTGTGGCTGGATGGAACGATTTGTTTTCATTGCTACCAGAGACATTCTCCCGGTGTCAGCTCCTGCTATTCCCGAATCCTAAAATTTTACTCGTAAGTTTTCGGACATCTTTTTCTTTATTGCATTGAAGAAAATTCCCTTTTCTACTAACTTTTAATTTCCATTCTCTAGCTACCCGTTGGGTATCACCATTTGTACAAAACTTGACTCAATGGGTACAAAATATTCTAGATGTTTTCGTACCGGACTCCCATAGGTGGAAAGAAATTTCTCCCAGATTCAATTAGAAATCCAAAAACCACGGTAAGTAAAAGTTATTCTTTCCTTATTTGAATTTTCAACATGACTCAGAACCAGTTTGTTGACTCCACTTTTGCAATACACAGGCCTTTCGAAGGGATCTGTTGTTTGCCCTGTTGTTGACGTGTCCGATGACAGAGGAAGCCCAACAATAATTACAAAATCTCCTTAACCGAAAGAGAGTTCGTGATGCCTCTCTCTCTCTCTTCCGATGAAGTTGCTTCCTCCCGGAGTCCCCAGCCCAAGGACAAGAAACCAAAGAGAAAACGTACCTCTACGACTGGGACCCACGCAGAAACTTCAACAAAAGAAGCTCCAACTGGACCAGTCACAGTGGTCCTTGATGAAGAAGGAATTGATGATGAAGAGGTTCCTCTTCAAAGAAGATAAAGATCTTCATCAGCTCAATTGGATGCTCAGCGGGGAGGGCTTCAAACACCTCAACTGGGAAAGCTTCAAGGACTCTTCACGGAAATGGAACTAGTTGAAAATGCTGAGTCTCGTTTCCGGGCTCCTGTCGATGCTTCCGTTCAGAGGAGTGCTACCCCTGACATTCCTCCGCCATCAACTTATACACCAACCGCAACACCTTCTACACTGACCGCTACCTCTCCACCGGCCCCAACCGAACAGAGAGAAGATGTTCCTTCCCCACGGTCATCCGGCCATGGAAATCTAGGGAACACTTATCCGACACTCACTCAAAACCCTAGTGGAAAATGAAATGTCATTCTCACGGTTTCGAATGAGTGCCACCTACTTTCCAAACCACTGGAGGGTGCCAATTACCCGAAGCCTTTGGCCATAGACTAAGATTGGAGAAAAATGGATAATATTTTTGCTAAATGTCTGATAAACAATAGCATGCACTGTTCAACCCAGGTATCAATTTAATCTTTCTCTCTTTTCTTTTTCCTTGCTAAACTTTTGCCTCCATAACCCCAACTTTAACCTTTTTAGCCTAACCTCCTTCCTTTCGAGGGCCTACAAATGTTGATTTTGGACAAAGAAGAGCTTACTACGGAATGAAATCAACTTGTTGCCGAAAGAAATTAGCTTGCCGAGCGCCTCCCGGTTTTGGAATCAAAAGTTGCTCAAATGGGCGAACTCGAAGCCTGACTAGAGCAATATGAACCAGAAAGGATGACCTACAACCAAGAAGCCGCTCAATTACATGAAGAGTTTAAGGAGGCGAAGGCCAAGTGGGTTTTACTGTATGATGCCATAACTGTCGCGGCTGATCGTGAGTCTGCTTTTCTGGAGCAAATCAACAACTTGGAAGCTAGCTTATGCTCCAAAACCAAAGAGGCCACTGCTACTGAGGAGAAGAGAGACAGAATATAGAAAAGCAGTTCAAATAGGTCATGGATCATAATCGTGAACACGTGAGAATCAATACCAACCTGGATTCCCAGATCAGCATAGTGCGAGCTGAAAATGATAAGCTTCAATCCAAAATCGAGAAACTCCAAGCTACGCTCCGAGATCAAGAGGATTATTTTCTCCTAGAGAAAACATATGCTATATATCACATGGGGAGGAAGTCCTTGGAGGAGGACAAAGAAGGCATTGCAAATATAGATGATTGCATTGCTAAAGCTCATAGATTGGAGACAACTGCTATCGACAACATTTCAGCTTGGCCCATTGCTTCAAGCTCTTCGAACACCAGCTCCGAGTATTTGAAAACTAGAGGGGAAGCAGAAGAAGAAGAAGATAAGGATGAAGGCCTTGAACCGGATGCAGAACAACCTTTTCCCGCAAAAGAAACTGAAGACAATTCCCTTCCTTCAGGCTTCGCTTACAATGTATATATTTTACTTTTCCTTTGTAAAGATGCCAAAACTTCTTTATTGAGTTTGACATTTTATGTAATATAAGAAGTATTTTGCTTAAGTATTGTACAAGAAATATTCTTTTTTATTTAACTGATAATGCCCATGATTTTTTTTTAACATACTTTAACTTTAATATCGGGCATTTATACTTCCAGAATCTACTCTTTGACTATGAGAGCTTCATAAAAGAGGGCCCTTATATTTACAGTGCTCTTAAAGTGGGCGTCACCTGTTCATTCCGGCACAAGCATTTGAAGTTTAATTAGCTTTCAAACAGAAAATAATTTAACATATCATTTGGACAAGAAATAAGATAAAAACAAAAGGACTTTGATTCATTCCTTCCATCTTTAAAAGTACATTTATATAAACAATTATTACTTAAATAAATAAAGCTGCCAATACATGTGACTAATTTGTACAACTTATTTCTACAATGTTGATCAAGTAGTACCCCATCTGATAAGACATAGCCTCCGGTTCTAACAGCCCCCGATTTTCATGACACTTTTAGTGCTCTAATATGCAATAATTACCCCTAGTGTCCAAATGCTAAGTATAAGAATTCGAATGCTAGAGATCTTGCTATCGCTGATGAACCTTTCTTCATAGTATGCTTTACATTGCTGCCTCATTAAAATCTTGCTAGGAAAATCTTATTGGGATAAAAACTGGACGAAGTGAAAAAGAGTGCAGCACATACTTTCAGTATTAGCAAGGATCTTCAGCAGCAATACCTTTTGAGGTGAGTCACGTTCTAATTGCTTGACAATGTATCTCCATCTTAATTTTCCAATTGATATGAATCTTTACCAGTTATAACCCCCTAGTGTTCGAATGCTAAGTATAAGAATTCAAACGCTAGAGATCTTGCTATCGCCGATGACCTTTTCTTCGTTGTATGCTTTACATTGCTGCCTCGTTAAAATCTTGCCAGGAAAATCCAATTGGGACAAAAACTAGACGAAGGGAAAAAGAGTGTAGCACATACTTTCAGTATCAGCAAGGATCTTCAGTAGCAATACCTTTTGAGGTGAGTCACGTTCTAATTGCTTGACAATGTATCTCCATCTTGATTTTCCAATTGATATGAACCTTTACCAGTTATAACCTCCTAGTGTTCGGATGCTAAGTATAAGAATTCAAACGCTAGAGATCTTGCTATCGCTGATGACCCTTTCTTCATAGTATGCTTTACATTGCTGCCTCATTAAAATCTTGCCAGGAAAATCCAATTGGGACAAAAACTGGACGAAGGGAAAAAGAGTGCAGCACATACTTTCAGTATCAGCAAGGATCTTCAGCATCAATACCTTTTGAGGTGAGTCACATTCTAATTGCTTGACAATGTATCTCCATCTTTATTGTCCAATTGATATGAACCTTTACCAGTTATAACTGAAATCCGGTAAGGTCCTTCCCATGTTGGTTCTAGATCCCTGGAATTAACCTCTCGAGTACTTTGAGTTACTTTTCTCAAAACCAAATATCTGACTTTAAAATATTGAAGATTTTCTCTGTGGTTATAATATCTTTCCATTCTTTGCTTTTGTGACACCATCCTCATATACGCCAAATTTCGATGTTCGTCGAGCAAATCTAACTTAATCAGCGCTGCTACATTATTCACTTCCTCGTTTGCTCGAGAATACCTTATGGTCGGTTCTCTAATCTCCACTAGGATCAAAGCTTTTGCACCGTACACAAGCGAAAATGGTGTTCCCCCGGTGCTTGATTTCACCATCGTTCGGTATGCCCACAATATTCACGGTAACTCTTCCGGCCAATTACCTTTAGCCTATTCTAACTTCTTTTGAGATTTTGAATTATTACCTTGTTGGTTGACTCCGCTTGTCTGTTAGCACTTGGATAGTATAGAGAAGATGTATTGATTTTCAATCCTTGAAGAAATTTCTTGACATTGGAACCTATAAATTGCGGCCCATTGTCACATGCAATTTCTTTTGGTACTCCAAATCGACAGATAATGTGATCCCATATGAAATCAATTACTTCTTGCTATCCAATCTTTTTTAGCACCTGTTTCAACCCATTTAGTAAAATAGTCAGTTAGAACCAAAAGAAATTTTACCTGCCCGGGCCCTTGTGGTAAGGGATCAACTATGTCTATCCCTCATTTTATGAATGGCCATGCTGACACCACTGAATGAAAAAGTTGTTCCAGTTGATGCACTAACTGTGCATGATGCTGACACTTGTCACATTTTTTAACAAATGCCTTCGCATCTTGTTCCATCTGGGGTCAATAGTAGTCAACCTTTATTAATTTGAGAACCAACGAATCTGCACCGGAATAATTTTTGCATACTCCTTCGTGAACTTCTCTCATCACATAATCAACCTCCGATGTACCTAAACACCGAGCCAATAGTCCTTGAAAAGACCTTATGTATAATTGACCATTAACAAGGCAATACCGAGCAGCTTTAGTTCGAAGCGCCCGAGATGCTTTCGGATCTTCAAGCAATTTCGATGCATTAAATACTCTATAAACTCATCTCTCCAATTCCAAATTAGGTTGGTTGAGTTAACTTCACAATATCCATCCACGTCCAATACCGAATGCAATAATTGAACTACCACATCAGAATCAGATCCCTTCATTTTCGTGGACGAACTCAAATTGGCCAATGCATCTGCCTCCATGTTTTCTTCTCTTGGAATGTTGATGATCGACTATTCCCTGAATCGGGAAAGAAATACCTAAACCTTATTCAAGTACTGTTGCATGTACTCATTCTTGGTGTCGAAAATTCCATATACCTGGTTCACTACCAGCTGGGAGTCACACTTTATTTCAATTACCTCGGAGCCTAGTTCCCGAGCTAACTCAAGTCCTACAATCAAAGCCTCGTACTCAGCTTCATTGTTAGTTAATGGTACAGTTCTAATGGCCTAACTCAGGATTTCTCCCGAATGAGTGATTAACACTATCCAAGACCAGACATTTTTACATTAAAATCTCCATCTGTAAATAAGGTACAAACACCTGATACAGTTTTCGACACCAGTATTGATTCTTTAACAGCTAAAGGCATCAGTACCGGACTAAAATCAGTCACGAAGTTGGTCAAAACTTGTGACTTGATCGCAATCCTAGGTTTATATTCAATGTTGATTTCACTAATTACTATTGACCATTTAGCCAAACGACCCGACAATTCAGGTTTATGAAGGACGTTCCTTAAGGGAAAAGTCATCACAACGACTATTGGGTGGGACTGAAAATAAAGCCTTAGCTTTCGAGAGGTGACTATGAGAGCTAGAGCCAATTTTTATAGGTTCTGATAGCGTGTCTCCGCTCCCGATAAAACCTTACTAACATAATAAATAGGAAATTGCATACCTTCCTCCTCTCGGGTTAGAACAACACTTACTGCTACTTTCGAAACCGCTAAATAAATTAACAACTGCTCAGCTACCATCAGTTTTGACAACAGTGGAGGACTAGATAAGTACCTTTTCAAGTCTTTCAATGCTTGTTGCATTTCAGAGTTCACACGAAATCATTCTTCTTTTTCAAGAGCGAAAAGAAATGATGACATTTCTCCGAGGATCTTGGTATAAATCTGCCTAGGGTCGCCAACCTTCAGGTCAAGCATTGCATCTCCTTCACACTTGTCAATTGATCTGGGATATCTTCGACGGCTTTGACCTTATCGTGGTTTACTTCAACTTCTCTTTGAGAGTCCAAAAATCCTAGAAACTTTCCGGAACTAACTCCGAAAGCGCATTTTTCAGGATTGAGCTTCATGTTATAACTTTTGTATAATATTAAATGTGTCTTGTAGATGAGCCAAATGACCTCCTGCATTAAGATAATTAGCCAACATATCATTAATATAAATGTCCATTGTTTTACCAATTAGTTGTTCAAACATTTTATTGACGAGCCTTTGGTAAGTGGCTCCGACATTCTTAAGCTCGAAAGGCATCATATTATTGTAGTATGTGCCAAAATTTGTGATAATAAAAGTCTTTTTCTCGATCTTCCGGGTGCATCCTTATTTGATTATACCCAGAATATGCGTCAATAAAGCTCATTAACTCATGCCCAGCCATAGCATCGATATCAATGTTTGGCAACAGTTAAGAGTCCTTAGGGCATGCCTTATTCAAATCTTTATAATCTATACACATTCTAAATTTATTAATCTTTTTAGGTACTACCACTACGTTAGCTAGCCAATCGGGATATTTTACCTCTCGAATTGAACCTATATTCAGTAACCGGTTTACCTTTTCTTTAACAAACCTATTTCAGACTTCTGCTATCGGCCGTTTCTTCTGCCTTACCTGAGGGAAGTTAAGGTCTAAACTCAGCTTGTGGACAACTACTTTCATTGGATACCTGTCATATCTGAATGTGACCACGCAAAACAATCGACATTAACTTTAAGAAAATCAATAATTTTTAATCTTAGTTCGGGGCTCAACCCTATTCCTAAGTGGAATTTCCATTCTAAAAACTCTGTGAATAAGGCAACTTGTTCGAACTCCTCTGCGGTCGATTTGGTTGCATCGGTTTCCTCCGGTACCTGAAAAGACCTCGGTACCTGTTAGAAATCCGATGACTCCCCTTCTCCATTATCTTCAACAGAGATGGAAGAGGGCACCGACTCGTGTAGTTGCTACTTGCTTGTTTCTTTCCCCTTACTACTGGATAAGGTAATTACATTCATTTCTCTTGCAGCTGGTTGATCTCCTCTAATCTGTTTGACCCTTTCCGGTGTGAGAAACTTCAGCAGATAAGTTGACAGTACAACCTTTATTTTATGTACCCATGGCCTTCCAAGGATCACGTTTTATCCCATGTTGCTATCTACCACTTTTAACAAAGTGGTATTCATTACGCCTTCAGCTTGTGTGGGCAGTAGAATCTCTCACTAGGTCGTTACACTTGTTAGGTTGAACCCGACCAGAACCTTTATTGTCGGAACTATGTTTCCGGTTAACTTTGCTTGCTCCAAAACTCTCCATTGTATGATATTGGCTGAACTACCTGGATCAATCAACACACATTTAATTTTTAAAATCTAAGACTTTAAGAGATATTACCAGAGCATCGTGTGCGGTAGAAGAAGGCCATCAACATCCTCTTCCGTGAAGGTGATGTCATCATTTTCTGAAGCTTTTTGGATCCTCTTGCCATGATTTACCGATATATTCGTCTTCTTTGCTGCTGAAAATGTCACCTCATTTACTTCCTTGCCACCAAAGATCATGTTAATCGTCAAACGAAGTGGCCCTGCAGCCGGTTCAGTTGGCTCCCAACGTATCAATTTTTTCCATAACTACTTTTGGCCCGATCACTTATTAATTCTCTAAGGTGACCATTATTCAATAATGCTGCTACCTCTTTATGAAGGTGTCGGTAGTCTCCAGTCCCGTGACCATGCGTTCCATGCAACTCACATCATATATTAGGATCCCTTTGACTAGGATCCGTCGAATGGTTTTGAAAACCTATCCTCCTTAATGTTCCTCATAGACAACACCAATTCTACTAAAGATATAATCAGAAAAGTGGGGGTGTGATGAATCTCGATACCCCGATGGTTCTTTCTCTTGTAAAGCTCTGCAATTCCGACCACGATCTGATCTTCTATCGGCAGTGATAAGTTTGTATTTTACCAACTTATCTCTTCTTTAATTCTACGTATGCTTGATAAAATAGTTTATTTAATGTCGGTTATTTCTATTTTACAAGTTTAAGTGATTTAGAAGTGATCAGGAATAAAATCAAGTGAAAACAAGTAAAAAAAGAGCTCAATGCAGAAATCTGAAAATTTGCCGCAGATGTCGCAAATACGAGTAGGTGCTCGCAAATGCGAAGCCAACCATGGCAGTCAATATTAAAATGCGAAATCATGGACCACAATTGTGAAGCCAAGTAAGGAAAGCAGAGATCGCAAATGCAAAGTGAGGGTCGCAAATGCTATTCAGGTGCTCTTAAATGTTTTAGGGATAATTCAATTAGGAAGTCTTGTTAGTCTTTGGAAGAAGCTAACATAGAATTATTATCTGAGGTAATTAATATAAACTCGCTCATATTTATCAAATCGTGAAATACATTAGATCGTTACTTCAGTGTAATTCGCTATGTATCAATACTCGTAGCCATTGATCATTTTACATGCTATCTAGGTTAGTTTATATTAGACATAAATATTTTGTCAAAAACCTTTGTTAGTGTTTGACTTAGCATAGTAAGCGATAATTCTCTTACTTGCCTAATTGCCTACATACTATTTTTTGTTGGATTCGACCCTGACTCATAGTTGGGTATATTATATTGCATGCGACCGTGTCTGCTTACTCTTTGCCGGGGAACAATTTGGCGCATTTAGGTTGTCTTAGAAGTAAGCTTACGTGCTTTGGTCCAAAATTGTGAATATTTGTGTAGTTATTTTTCTTATCTTTGTTTATTTTCTTGTTTGTTTTCTTGTTAGACTTTAACGAGCGCAAAACACAACACGAAATTGATGCTCGATAATAAAAAATAGTATAGTACAATATCGTATCCACAGGGATTGGATTTAAACATTATTCTTGTAGTTTCTAGCTTGACTGCTATCCAAAACGATCAACAGTTGAGATTTGTAAGATGTCTAACTAAAATTAATTAAGAATCTAAAGCCATTGACTAATAACAATTGAAACAAGGAATAAACAAAGAAGGTTATCAACAGAAGAAGATAGGGTTTTGATATGATAAGTACAAGATAATTGTTTGAGATCTAACTCAAGATAATTCAGTTCTAATGTTCAAGTGAGTCTCTCGAATTCACTCAATTATTAGTTCAAACGTTCAGTAAAAACTCCTCTCTCGATTAATTCTTAACCTCACAAGATGAGCCAATTTAAGCACATGAAGATATGCAAGAATGCGTAGTGGATTGGTCTTTAGGAAAACCTCTTTCGATTATCTCCTAAGCAGGTTTAATCAAAGATCCAACTAGCCTCTTTCGATTACTTAGAAGAATCTATGAGCTCAACCAACAATATAATGCAAAGATATCATAAGTTATGCCTCTCTCGATTACATGAACAAGTGAATATAGATGCAACTATTAAATCATCCAAAAAATGATTCAATACATAAAGCTAGAGTTATAATCCATAAACAATCATTAATGCATCAAATCCTTCAAACCCTAAATGGAACTACTCCATAGATATGGAGCAATTCATCACAAATAAAATTCAAGTATAGAAAAACATAAATTCAATTCAAACTCGGGTCTTGAGTGAAGAAGGAATGATGAAATCCTTGTGCTTGTGTTCTTCCAACTCATCCTTAGCCTCCTTAGGTCGAATATGTGTCAAAAGTCCAGGAAATAACTTTTTTTCATGTATTTATACCAAGAGGGTCGGGCCCAGACGAAACCACCTTCTCCTAGCCGAAATAGGACATTGGCTCTGTAACAATTACACAGGCACTCCGCATGGGGCGACGCGCCATGCAGGGCATTAGTGGGGATTTTCTGAGAGTTACACAATTGAGAGGCAGCGGGAAATGGGAAGCTGCGGCGCCCCACGCACCACTCCAGGCGTCGCGACAGTGGGGTTTTCTTAGAGTACGGCTCAATCTTCGATTTTTGGCGTTCAGACTTGGTCCTTGATCCCTGAACACGATCCCGACTTAATATCTTGGGCTTTACTCATACTTCAAAGCTCCAAATTGCTCGATTTCATTCCATAACATCTACATAGCTCGGAATCGCTCCTACAAGGCATAAAACACACAATAAGTGCAAAACACTATCAATTAAAGCTCAAACACCAATAAAGTGCAATGAATTAGAGTGAAATAAGCGACTAAAATACGATATTATAGCCTACCATAAACACCCACACTTAAACCATTGCTCGTCCTTGAGAAATCAAACTACACTTATATAGACACGACCTTTTTCAACAACTCCCATAACATCACACCAAGAAGATTTAAAACAGATTAAGCACAATACCGTAATATCCTCGCCTCAAGATTTGACTCAAAACACCATGCATTTTTTCACAACCAGCTCACTTATTTTTTTCCTTTCTTTTTCAATTCAAGTGGATCTTTCTTTTTCAAAACAATGCACCTTTCTCCTTATTTTATAGTTCAACTCAAAAGCCAAACCAACCACCCCACACTTCAACTTTTACAAAGTTCATAAAATATTCAAGTGCTCACGAGAGGTACAAGGTTCAAATAGATGGTCAATTCAAATAAATGGGTAAGGCTTGTAATGTGGTTGCCAAGGAAATAAGATTACAGGCTCAACGAGGTTAACTAAGTTAACTAAGATACATAACAATTAGGTGGGTAAAGGCATATATCTGGCTCAACAAAGAAACGCCTATATCACTTCCACAATACTATTTCGCTTTGCAAACACACACAGGGCAAGTTCTAGATATCAAATGCATGCACAGAATAACACAAAACCTTACACACACATGGCACATAACTTACGCAGGATTGGACTATCAAGACACTCTAGTCGAAGCAGTTAAGCAAAATTAAGATCATACAATTTAAGATATTTATACAAGAGTCAAAAACTGAGCCTCAGCGTCACAACTAAAGCACTTACTATTCTCAAGGCATAATAAAGTTAAGAGATATTGCCTTCAATTCAAACCACATCACAAGGTTTCTTACTCCTAAAAAAAATAAAAACTAACTACACTCGGTTCAAACAAAACCCTTGCAAAAGGACCGCGACACAAAGAAAAACCAAGGGGGAATTATTACACTACCTAACAAAAGAAAATCTTTTTGTCTTTTTTCTTTCAACTTTAATCCCTCAAGAAACCTGTCAATGATATCCATCGCCGGGAAAAATCAAAATTTTTATGTTGTTTCCATTTTTTTTCTATCTCTAACTATTACAATTAACAATACTACAACTAACACAACAAAAACTAATACTAATATACATACATATATACATACAACATAACCCCACCCCATACTTTAAGCTGTGGAATGTCCCTATGCCACACAATTAAAAAGCATAAGGTAGAGCAAACTTCCCTGAATATCTAGTCGGGGTCTGAGTCAAAGTCGGGCTCTGTTCCTCGTGCCTGAACTAATGCACACATCCATGCCTTTTTTGGGTGCATCCCACACCTATCTTTCTCGTTCACCGCAACCTTCTATTTCAACCCCTTCACTTTCCACTCAACACTTGCAACTGGTTTTCCTTTTTGCATCCCCTTTTCTATATCCATCTTGAAAGTCACAGTCTCCTCACCCACTATGAGCATGAGTTTTCTCTCATGTATAATTAATATCGCTCTACCCGTTGCTAAGAATGATTTTCCTAGGATAAGGGGTGACCTCCTTATTTTCCTCCATATTCACCACTATAAAATCCACAGGAAATATGAACTTATCCACCTGAACTAACACATCTTCCATTATCTCCTAGGGTATCAGAGTCATTTGATCTGCCAGCTGCAACGATATTGGTGCAGACCTTATCACTCCGATCTTCTTCTCTAGTTTCCTATAAATAGATAGAGGCATTAGGTTAATTGAGGCACAAGAATCACATAAAAACTTATCAAATTTAATAGTTCCTAAAGAGCAAGGTATAGTAAAACTCCTTGGATCTTCATATTTTTGTGGGATTTTATTTTGCAATATAGCACTACAATGCTCTATGAGCTTGACCACTGAGGTCTCTTCTCTCTTCCTCTTCTTTGTAAGGATATCTTTCAAAAATTTAGCATAAGAAGGCATTTGTGAGAGCACTTCTGTGAATGGTAAGTTCACATGACCTATTTTAGCATATCCAGAAATCTCTCAAACTGGTTGTCCAGCTTTTCTCTATATAGCTTCTGAGGGAAAGGTAGCGCAGGCATACGCTTGCTCTCCTCATGTTCATCCCTTCTCGATTTCTCTTCCTTCTTCTTTTTCTCAACTTTCACCAGGCCTTTCTTCTTCTTGTCATCATCACTTTTCAGCTGCTCCCCACTTTCTTTTTCAAGTATCACATCTTTTTGGATCGAGGTGAGATCTTTCAACACTTGCCCACTTCTCAAGGCTACAACATTCAGTATTTCTTTGGGATTTCTTTCAGTATCCGCAGGGAGAGTGACTGGAACCCTCTCAGATAATATTGTTGCAATCTGTCCCACTTGCTTCTCTAAATTTCGAATTGCTGCCCCTTGTACTTCAAATCTTTCATCACTTTTCACAATGAAGGCCTTCATGAGATCTTCTAGACCAAGCTGATTGGGCTGTTGAGGCTGAAACTGCTGCCTTGGCGGATTCATAAAGCTAGGAGCTCCTAGCCTCTGAAATCTAGGGTTGTTTTGTTGCCATGCATTAGCGGTACCCCCAGGTAAACTCTATGAAAACCCGTGGTGTTTCTGACCCATCGCATTAAAGTTGTAATTATCCACAACATTTACTTCCTCAATTGAGAGCTGACACTCATGAGTAGGGTGTCCACTTCCACATATATCACAGGCTGCATGAGGCTCACTTTGTATCGAGGCTAAGGTCAACTCACTTATTTCTTTAGCCATAGCATCAAGCTGTACCTCCACAGATGTGTTAGCATCAACATGGTGAACACTAGTTGATCTTCTTCTTTTAGCACTCTCAGAGGGCCACTGATTTGCATCTTCAGATAACTCATCAAGAACTGTAACTATCTCCTCTAGAGTATTCTTCATCAACGGGCCTCCAGCTGTATTTCTCAATGTTCTACGTGAGGCCGGTGTCAATCCATCTCAAAAGTCCTGGAGTTGCATCCAGAGTTCAATTCCACTATGTTGACACTTTTTAACAATCTCCTTAAACCTCTCCCATGCTTCAAAAATAATTTCAGTCTCTTTCTGGGAGAAGTTATAAATTTCTCTCCTAAACTTGCCCGTTTTAGCTGAGGAGAAATGTTTATCAAGGAATTTTCTTATCATCTCCTCCCATGTTCTAATCGATCCCGTGGGTAAGCTTCGAAGCCATTGCTTTGCGTCATCTTTGAGCGTGAAGGGGAATGCCCTTAAGTATACTGCACCTTGTGACATACCATTGTATTGAAAGGTGTTCATAATCTCCCAAAGGCCATTAGATGTGTATTTGGATCTTCGTTCATCTTTCCTCTGAAGACACAACAATTATGAAGGGTTTGAAGCAACCCTTGCTTTATTTTGAAATTGTTAGCTGTAATTCGAGGTGGTCTAACACTTGATAAGCCTTGATTGTAGACCGGTCTAGCATAATTGCCCAATGATCTCTCAGGAATAGGAGCTACATTTTCGAATTGGTCTGCTGCCAAGAGTTGATTTTGAGAAATTCTCCGACCCCTCTCTTCTTCATAGATAATCTGTGCATCTCTAATAGCTACTTACTCAACATCCCGTGCAACTTTTTCTCGTTGTTGGGCTGCCTCTGTTGCAGCCAAATCTACATTATCATCATCATTCCCAGTCATAATTTCTTTGGTTGAGGACTGCCCAACCTTTTCCAATGTCTCAATGAGATTTCTTTCCTTCCTCAGTTGTCACAGTTGTTTTTCTATCTCTGGCTGGTTTGGTAGCACTTCTTTCACAGAAGCTCGAGTCATGCACCAATCTTAACCTGTAACTTGCGCACAGTCAAAGAACACCAACCGTCAAAAAGGGAAAAATAAAATAGAATAAAATGAAAAATTCCTGAATTAGCACTATAAAAAATTTCAAACACTATTGATTGCCAATTCCCGACAACAACGCCAAAATTTGACGAGCGCAAAACACAACAGGAAATTGATGCTCGCTAATCAAAGATAGTATAATATAATATCGTATCCACAGGGATTGGATTTAAACATTATTCTCGTAATTTTTAGCTTGATTTCTATCCAAGATGATCAACAGTTAAGATTTATAAGATGTCTAACTAAAATTAATTAAGAATCTAATACCATTGACTAATGACAATCGAAACAAGGAATAAACAAAGAAGGTTATCAATGGAAGAAGTTAGGGTTTTGATAGGATAGGTGCAAGATAATTGTTTGGGATCTAACTCAAGATAATTCACTTCTAATGTTCAAGTGAGTTTCTTGAAATTACTCAATTATTAGTTCAAACGTTCAGCAAAATCTCCTCTCTCGATTAAGTCTTAACCTCACAAGATAAACTAATTTAAGCACATGAAGATATGCAAGAATGCGTAGTGGATTGATCTTTAGGAAAACCTCTTTCGATTATTCTCCTAAGTAGGTTTAATCAATTATTAAACTAGCCTCTTTTGATTACTTAGAAGAATCTATGAGCTCAACCAACAATATAATGAAAAGATATCACAAGTTATGCCTCTCTCGATTACATGAACAAGTGAATATAGATGCAACAATTAAATCATCCAAAAAACGATTCAATACATAAAACTAGAGTTATAATCCACAAACAATCATCAATGCATCCAATCCTAAATGGAACTACTCCATATATATGGAGTAATTCATCACAAATAAAATTAAAGTATATGAAAACATAAATTCAATCCAAACTCGGGTCTTGAGTGAGGAAGGAATGATGAAATCCTTGTGCTTGTGTTCTTCCAACTCCTCCTTAGCCTCCTTAGGTCAAATACGTGTCAAAAGTCCAGGAAATAACGTTTTTCATGTATTTATACCAAGTAGGGTCGGGCCCAGATGAAACCACCATCTCCTAGCCGAAATAGGACATTGGCTCTGTAATAATTACACAGGCATGCCGCATGAGGCGACGCGCCATGCGGGGCATTAGTGGGGATTTCCAAAGAGCTACAAAATTGACAGGCAGCAGGAAATGGGTAGCTGCGGTGCCCCATGCGCCGCCCTACGTACGCGATAGTGGGTTTTTCTTAGAGTACGACTCAAACTTTGATTTTTGATATCCAGTTGGTCCTCGACCCTCGAACACAATCCCCGCTTAATCCCTTGGGCTTTTACTCAGACTTCAAAGCTCCAAATCGCTTGAATTCATTCCATCATATCTACATAGCTCAAAATCACTTCTACAAGGCACAAACACACAATAAGATCAAAACACTATCAATTAAAGTTCAAACAACAATAAAGTGCAGCGAATAAAGTGCATTAAGCGACTAAGACACGATATTATAGCCTCCTATCAGACTTCTTATTTATTTTCTTAGTTTTTGAAATTGGAATTATATAAGAAAAATTTGTCGGATCGTAGTTGTTCATACTTTGATGACTCTTGTCCTTATTATGGAGGACCACGCTCGTAGAAAAATTATTTAAATTTTCTCGGGGCAGATTATGCACACATTCTCAAACTTATAAGTGGAATATATGTGATAGGTGTGGTGGTCAAAATGGCCATTTGGTTAATTGTGCTTGTTTGTTCTTCCCTTCCCCGAACCCCCACTATGATGATTCTACTTTTGGTTTTGACATTTATAGGGATTTGAAAGTAGGAGAAAATGTGCATGGGCAAAACAGAGAGTTTGAACTATGATAAAGTTGCCTACTTGAAGAAAGAAGCAAGGAGCAAAAGCCTTAGAGGATATCCTGGAAAATAGTCTCCAAAATGGTTTGGAGCTTGAATCAAGAGTTGAAAATCTACCAACTGACTCCATGCTTATTGCTGATGGCAAGACAAAAATAGAATTAGAGTCAACCGGCATAATGGAAAAGATGGTTGAAATTGGCTCTAGTTCTAGGTAAAGAGGATGTCAAAATCCAAAAATTTGCAATTTGGAGGCTTGATGTCACATTCCAACTATTTATCAACATTGGAGTTGTGTGGTGATATGGGAATCAAACTACACGAATCAATGAGGGATTGCGAAAAGGAAAGGCAAGAGCCGAACATTTTGAGATTTGAAGGAAAAAGACAGAAAAATGACATGCCTCAATTGAGAGTGTTGACGGGCAATTTTGACTCCCTTTTAAAATTAATTTATTCATACTTAAATATTTACAATAAATATTTTGAAAGTATTTTCCATCAACAAATACCTATTTTATTAAAAATAATTAAATATTAGTTTCGAAAATAATCACTCAGTAAGAGCATTGTGTAATTACAAATATACCTGCTATTTTCTAAAATACACCATCTAGGCTTTATAATTAATTTCACGAATCAAATTCCGATTAATTAGATTGTTATGTTCAAAATTAGTATTATAATTTAGAAGACAAGGTATTTTATAAATAATTAATTATAATGATTACTAGTATATTTGATGATTATAATTTCTAATATATTTTATTGACAATAATTAAATTTATTTAAATTAATTTTAATGGGGTTAAAAGGCAAAAAGACTACAATTGTAAATCTCTATTAAATACAAGATGGCCATCTTTTAAACTCATTTGGCCCAAATGACAAGCTCAATCCGGAAAAAAACACCCAGTATAAGGACCCTCTAAGCCACTGTGGCGATCCACGTTCTCCCCCCCGAACCAATGAGATTATGCCACGTTACCAGCCTCCCACACTCATTAAACAAACACAACTGATCTGAACCGTTTATTTTCTAGATCGACGGCCCACAATTTTACTCTACTTTTCCCTTTAATTTTCAAAACACTCAGAGTTTTTAATCTTGACCATTTGATCACAAACATCTAATGGCCACCGAATTTTTCACACAAATCGATTTAATCCCAAAATATCAGGACCGTTAATCTAAAAGATCAACGGCCCATATCCTATTTCCTCCCCCTAAACCTAAAGACCAACCCCAACTACCCAAAACCTTAAAATCATGTCCTTCTGCACAGCCACCTCTCTTTTCCCTTCTTCTTCTCTCTTTTCTCGCAACCTCAAAATCCAAATCAATCACCAAACCTTGCCCAAATTTGCGCAAGGTCACAAATTCATCAAAGATTCATCTCCTTTATCTTCCCTAGCCGTGATTCCCACTGAATTTCTCCTCTCTCATTATCAGAGACTTAAACCCTTAAATCCGAACCCTAACCCCCATAAAATGAAACCTCAAATCGCCATTGATCTTTCAAATCCGTGGCATGCATGGCCATTCATTTTGCTCCTGTATCCCAGACCTCGTCACTCCTTCCATTTTCACCATTCAATTTCAAAGCCCTAATCAAAGAAGACAGACCAAAAGGGTGAAATTTTAATTCGCCAGATTTCTTCCTTCGTCTTTTCAAATTGAAGCGAGTCTGAGACGCTAGTTGACTTCAATATTGATATATTCGACACCTAGAGGTCAAATGCAATGATCTTTGGGTATTAGGGTTATGACTAGTGGTCTCTAGTGCCTCAACGGTTATTTCTCTCCTATCAAGTAAAATCCCTAATGATTTCCCCTCTGCTCATTCTGACTTCACTTGCCTATGTTTGCATCATCTAGTAGTCATCATCTTCCACTATTGAATTTGAATTTTGCTGAAATCCTAAGCCATTAATGGCATTATAAAAGGGGCTTTCAATGTTCTCACCTAACACACAACAAGATAGTCCTAACAGATCAACAAAAACTAAAACCCTAATACGAGTATCAAAACTATCGAGATTTCAAAGCTTAAGGCTCTCTCTCTCTCTCTCTCTCTCTCTCTCTCTCTCTCTCTCTCTCTCTCCGATTAATTTTCATTTCTTTTGTTTTTGAGTTCCTCCACTGCTCAATAGTTTGGATCTTTGATTTCTCATACGGCTAAGTTAAAATCTTGTTTCGTTTGCTGCCCAAGAGGAGGTCAGTATACCTCCATCCCCTCTTTTAATTACTTTATTTTAAAATCATGAACGTGTTATTGTTTTCCTAATTAACTACTTAGTTATAGTGTTTATTCATTCTGTAATTATTTATTTTTGGTTCATCATGAATTGTTGACGATCTATGATAAGCTATTATATTCAACAAGTATTAATTAAGTAGATGTGTGACTTTAATGACCTCAATTTCTACATTGAACAACCTATGTGTTTAAATTTCCTAACCTGCCTTGATGATTTCTCACATCTACCTAGACTTCAGACTTTACTCTAATGTCCTGTTGTAATCTTCATGCTCATCATGCTGTGTTCTGTTCAGTTATAATCCTTATGCTCATTATTTTATATTCTTCTTAATTCATCTTTCCTATACTTAAGTTATTCTATTCATCATGCCATATTCTTTGAGCTCTGTTATTCTATATTTAAGGTTGATGTTACAGTCTTCATGCTTATTATGCCATGTTCTTTTGAGTTCTGCTATTCCAAATTTGGGATGTTGTTAGATGACTATAGGGTATATATGAAGGTATATAGGGCAACCCTGCATTACTTGGTTAGGGATTGTGAAATCTAAATATTGAAAATGCTTTCCTTTCTTCATACAAATGCTTGTCATTCCTTAACCGCCCTTTGAGTCCTCTCTATGAATTATTTACATCAAAGTCTAACTGTTAGTTGCAAATAGTCCTACTAAAATGAACTTTTGTGCACATCAGTGATATTTGCTATGATCAGTCTATCTCATATGAGTTAGGGTGTAGTTGTACCTGTTGTGGTTGAATGCCCACTATTTTTCTATTATCTGAGTACTATTCCACCATGTCAATTATTCAACCTATGTCTGCACAATTGATATAAGTCTGTTCAAGTATGATGTTCCCCCTTTCCTTAACCCTAATGATATTGATAACCTGATCCTGTAATGTTTGAGACTCATTTTTCCTTGTGAATTATAATCTTGATTGAAATCTCTGTATGTGTAGGAGTCTGGTATGAACCTTTGTTTATCCCCCTTGACTTAATATTCTGAACATTTTTTTGAAGCTATAATAAGTCCTTCTTCCCCTGTCATTCTGGACTGAATCTGGTATAGGAGAACTCTTTTGCTATACTTAATTGAGTACAATAACTTTCCCATATCATTGTCTGAATCTTTTTTGAGAATTCCAAAGGATTCAAGTGGTGCTATCCATTTATGTGCATGCTCACATCTAATATTGAACTAACTTGTGATCTATGCATTAGGACAATAGCATTTGCTGTTGCAACTCTAAGACTATATGCCTTATCTGTCTATAAGTCATGTGACTCCAGTTGTTTGGTTCTTTAGCAACAATAGTAGAAAGGTTTCCTGCCTCCATAAGTGTTTAGAACTTGACTTTTAAATCTGTTCAATATGTGTTTCACTAGCTTAATATTGAAGTATAGTCATACTGTCTCTATGAATTTTTCCTAAGTTATTCGATGAAGAAGGAGTATGCTTTTGTGGTAGGAAATGTCACAGTGGTTGGTTTGCATTGAAAGGGTCTCATTGGCATTCAAATCTATAGGGAAGAATTAGCTGTTAGTGGTTAAAGATATTTGGGAATGGAGTGTAACTCTAGGTTGGGCTGCTCTCCTCAGTACAAGCTTTGCCCAGGGCCTTGAGACCATTGGGAACTTTAAAGTGGCGGGGGATTCAAAGGGGGCATCGACCTTGAGTAGAATTCTCTCCTTAGCCTTTAATTCATTGATATTTATTACTCTTTTTGGATTTTGTGTTAAAGGACAACGAAAGGGGTTCAATGTGGATTATTTACTAGGCATAAACTCCACATTAGTATGACTTTACTCAGTATTTAAATACTACCAGTGATCTTTAATTTTATTATTTGCTTACAAATTTCATATGAATATGTATATAGTGCTGTTATTCTAATGACTTTCTCTTTTGTTTTTTGAACATGTACAATGATTTGGGCTTGTTGAGTTCTTTAAGAGCTCAGGCCCAAGTTCAGCCTTGCTATGTCTCAGAAGGTTTAGAGTTAGATGTCGTTCGTGTTGCTTGTCCCTGTTATTGCTGGGCCTACTTCTTTGAGGCTCAAATCTCTTAGAGTCACTTCTTTCCCTTCGCTTCTTTATTTACTATTTTCATTATTCTCCAGTTGCATTATGTCGTTATTCTTTGCTATATTTCTTGTTGCTTTATCCCATATGTATATGACAATTATATATTTGATTGGGTGCTCTACTTTATCTTTTAGCTCACATAAAATAACTTAGGCAAAACTTAAATAATCTAGGATTAAAAGAGGTATTAGTTAGCAATTAATTCTATAACCACTAATCGCAAGCTTGTTATCAATTCACTATGCCTTGTTAACCTTTTCCTTAATGATTTTTGAATCCCAAAGGCTTAACAAAGGTGGAAGTCCCTCTTTCAAAATGAAAAACCAGAACTGAATGGCGAGTTTAAGTCTTCTAAAAGGGGATCAACTATTTCAAAAAGATTAAGGTACTGCTGCCCTAAAACAAAGGCTTTCAAAAAGTTTTCTATTTCAAAACCAAGGTATATCTTAGGATCATTTTCATAAACACTTTCATCACATTAGAATAATATGAACTTCCCCGATTTAGGAAAACAAAGTGTTTAAACTTAGCTTTCCCTTTCACATATTTTATACAAACGTTCCATCCTTCAAAGTTCTTTTCAAGTATATATGTGCTAACATTAATTTCCTAAAGGATTTTTCTTTAAATTCATCGTCTTTAAACCATACTCCTCCCTTATAAATATTATATCCTAATATATGGTAAGTTGTACTCTTGTGAACACTAGTTACGGCTTAGTACAAACAATTAGTCCCAAATATAGTCTAAGTCCTATGGAGCTACCTCAGGTAGATTTAAGAAGTTCCTAACACCTTTTCCTTAGAAGAACAAGAAACCTTACCCATAATCCCACCGTTAGCAGATCAATAAAGAATATAACCTTTAGTAATTAAATATGTACCCTAGTATACCTTTAAATATTAGGTGGCGACTCTCTTTCATCAACAACAGAGAAATCATAAGTTCAATCTTGTTTTGACTAGTGCAAAATAGGGTGCAACAATATGGCGACTCTACTGAGGACTCACACTTAGGTTCAGACCTTAGCATACTTAGGCTAAATTTGGCACTTAGATTTGTTTGTACATTGTTTTAACTATAGTAAAATTTCCAATTACATGCTTACCTGATTTATTTTCTCTTTATGCTTATTATGATGATTATTATTGCAACACCCTTATCTGTTACCGCTTTACATATACTGCCATCACATTTCTTCCTATCGAATCTTGGTCGTACACTATCACAAACAATGGTACGCGAGGATTGTCTTTTAAGGAAGAGGAGTCAGTATATGAGTAGCTGCAAATCTTGAGAAAACAAATGAAGAACCTCAAAGTCGCCCGGGGAAGTGGAATTTTGGACTACGACAATCTGTGTATCTATCCGGATGTGGATATGCCAGCAGGGTATAAGCCTCCAAACTTTGATATCTTCGACGGGATGGGTGATCCCCATGCACATTTGAGGGCATATTATGACAAGCTAGTCGAAGTGGGGAGGAACAAGAAGCTAAGAATGAAGTTATTTATAAGGAGCCTCACGGGAGAAGCACTCACTTGGTATACTCGACAGGATCCGTGAAACTGGAGAACCTGGAAAGATATGGCGGAGGACTTCAACACAGAGATCACTCTCAATAGGTTCGCACGGTTAAACCTGCAGAAAAAGCCATTCGAGTCATTCCAAGAATATGCACGCTGTTGGAGGTCAGAGGCCGCTAGAGCGCAACCTCCACTGGACGACAGTAAATTAATTTCATCAGAGCCCGGGAAGGGATATATTTCAAAAAATGATGGGAATGACGGAACAAAAATTCCCCGAGCTGGTCAAGATGGGGGATTTCTTAGAAGAAGGTATAAAATCTGGTAAAGTATAATCAATGGCTGCACTGCAAACGGCCAGCAAGGAAATCTAATCAGGGTCAATTGGTAGCAGAAAGAAGAAGAAAGATAAGGTCTCAGCAGTAGTCCCTTACTATCAACACATCACGGAAACATTTCCTATTTCCCAAACAACCATTCACCACCACTCGCTTATGCTCCATTCTATAACACCCAGCTATATTACCACCCACAACCCCAATACAACCCTCCTCGATCCCACAACAACCTGAACCCACAACGACCATATGCTCCTGTCCAAACCACTACCCACCAAAACCGACCAACTTATGCACCATGTCCTCATCCTAATTTTGAAGAGAGGGGTCCCAACAATTATACCCCGATTGCTGAGCCTCTTACCCAATTGTTCGAGAGATTGAGAATACCAGGATTGATACATCCAGTGGAAAGAAGGGTTCCTGAGTATCCCTCCAAGTATTTTGATGCAACTAAAAGGAGTGCGTACCATTCCAATGTGCCTGTGCATGATACTGAAGATTGTTTTTAAGCTGAAAAATGAGATTGAAACACTTATCAAGAGCGGAGCCATTTAGTGCACTCTGGCATCGCGCAATGTGAATCGAATCGCTGCCAAATCACCAAAGACAGGGGGTCAACATGATCACATTGGACGAAGAATATAATTTAAAAGGAACGATTATCACAATAGGAAATGCAGAGGCCGCGAGGATCCCACCTCAAAGGGCTCCATTGATTACAGTACAAGTGAGACCTACAGTGACAGTTCAGACTTATCAGTGACAACCTGCCGTTGCTACAAGGGACGAAGAGAGTCGGGAATACAAGACTGTCCCATAGACGTAGTAGCAAAAGGGGAAGGTCAAGATGACGGACTCTACCACAACCCATGGTATGACTAGGCCTGGGAGATACCACGCTCCTGAAGATGCAAATCGAGGAAACTTGGGAAGAGAGCAGATTCAAAGAAAGAACATAACTGACCTAGAAGCCGCTGAATTCTAGAAGAGAATGTCGACCAAAGAGTACTCCATGTAGGAGCAGTTGAAGAAAACTCCAGCGTAGATATCAATCATGGACTTGCTGATTAGCTCCGACAGTCATAAGGATGCCCTGTTGAAAGTACTAAGTAGGGTAAGTATACCAAGCAATACTACCAGTGAGGCGCTGGCCGCGATAATTAGGAAAGTGGTCGAAGCAAATATGATCACTTTCAGAGGAGACAAATTTCCTGTTGAAGGCGTAAGTCACAGCAAATCCCTTCATATCCTTGTCAAATGCGGGGACAAAGTGGTGTCCCGAGTGCTAATCGATGGAGGGTAAGGAGTCAATTTTGGCCGCTCTCTACCATGCAGGAGTTGGGAATCAATTTGAGGGAGGTTAAGGAAAGTCACCTGAGGGTAAGGGCTTTTGATGGTACACTGAAGGATGTCATCAGAGAAATTTATTTGGCTTTGCAGATCAGGCCGGTTGAATTTTCCATATTGTTTCTAGTAATTGATGTCTCTTCTTCATACAACTTGCTGCTAGGAAGGCCATGGATACACATGGCAGGGGCCATCCCATCCAATCTACACTAATGCATGAAATTTGAATGGGGATTTCAGGAGGTCGTGGTCTATGGCGAATGGGGCAAGTCAGCTTATTTAGAGCATGCTGTCCCATTTATTGAAGGGCTAGATAGAGTTGCTTTCCATGCAGTGAAAATCATACAGACTACCGAAATGGAAGAGACTGAACAAAACTTGGGAGTGCAGTCGCCGTATAGATCCAAGATGGCTATGAGGGAGATGATGAAATATGGATACATACTAGGAACGGAGCTGGGAGCCAGGTCGGACATCATCGAAGAACCAATTAAACCTAACAGGCAGAAAGGAAGGGCTGGCATAGGATATCAGCCTCCGGTGGGGAAAGCTCATATCGGTAGCTCCGGGAAAAAGGTTTTTGTGCCAGAGCATGTTTCAAGTCCGAGCCAGAGTTCAGTACCAGAAGATGATATCATCGATGGGATGGGAAAGTTATTTGTGAATAAGATTGAAGAATGCTGTGAAGGAGTTAATATAAGGACACCGACCATCAGGGATGCTGAACCAGGGGAAGAGCTGCGGAATTGGACCGCCAGTCCATCTTTGGTTCGTCGGGAGTCTTGTAATCAAAACGATAAAAACTCGTGTTCTACGATTGTGACATGTAGCGAAACCGTAGAGCAAAATGACCCAGATTACGAGGAGTATGATGAAAGTATGATGCCAGACAATCTCTCTTGGAAATGAAGAAGACGTGAAAGAAACTAGAATCAACATTCATCTAGAAACCGAGCAGAAGGAAAAACTAGTTGAGCTCCTCCAACAATACGTCGATGTGTTCGCGTGGTCATATAATGCCATGCTGGGATTAAGTACTGACATTGTCTCACATTGACTGCCCACCGATCCTACCAGACTGTCGGTCAAGTAGATACCTAGAAAATTCAAACCTGATTTAAGTTTGAGGATAAAAAAGGAAGTGACCAAGATATAAAGACGAATGTTGTAAGGGTCACCAATTATCCTAGCTGGTTGGAAAATATCATCCCAGTACCCGAGAAAGACAGAAAGATCAGGATATTCGTAGATTACCGATATCTCAACAAAGCTTGTCCAAAGGACAACTTCCCTTTACCAAATATCCACATCCTCGTCGATAATTGTGCGAAGCATGAACTGCTGTCATTTGTGGATTGTTTCGTTGTGTACCACCAAATCTTGATGCATGAGGAAGATGCAGAAAAGACAGCCTTTACCACATCTTGGGGAGTTGCTATAGAGTCATGTTGTTCGGTCTTAAGAACGCCGGTGCCACCTACATGAGGGCCGTGAAGACCCTTTTTCATGACATGATTCATAAGGAGATCGAAGTATATGTGGATGATTTTGTCATCAAGTCTCGAAAGATTTCAGAGCACTTGGAAGACTTGAAGAAATTTTTCGAGCGCCTGCAGAGGTATATTTTGAAATCCGGCAAAGTGGGCTTCATTGTAAGCAGGAAAGGGATAGAACTACACCCATAAAAAATCAAGGCCATTCATGAATTGCCACCACCCAAGAGTAAGAAAGATGTGATGAGTTTCTTGAGAAGACTAAATTACATCAGTTGTTTCATAGCCCAGTCCACGGTAATTTGTGAGCCATTTTCAAGTTGCTAAAAAAGGATGCTGCCACAAAATGGACAGTAGAGTGTCAGAAAGCCTTCGACAAAATCAAGGAGTATTAGTCAAATCCAACATTGCTGGTTCCCCCCGAGCCCAGGAAGCCATTATTACTATATCTGTCAGTCTTGGATAACGCCTTCGTCTTTGTGTTGGGACAACATGACGAAACTGGGAGAAAAGAGCAGGCCATCTACTACTTCACTAAATCGGTCGAAGCATCTACCTACAAGGCTGTCACGAAGAAGGTAGTAGCGGATTTCGTCCGAAACAACATCGTTGCAGATTCGGGATACCAGAATCAATCATCACTGACAATGCCGCTAACTTCAATAGCGACTTCATAAGAGAAATCTATGAGAAGTTCAGAATCATTCACCGCAACTCCACAGCCTACGGACCACAATTGAATGGGGCAGTCGAGGCAGCACCCAAGAACATCAAGAGAATTCTGCGAAAGATAGTGGACAACCATGGGGAATGGCACGAGAAACTATCTTTCGCCTTACCGGGTTATCGGACCACCATGAGAACATCCACTAGGGAAACACCGTACATGTTAGTAAATGGCACTGAAGCTGTGGTACCCACAAAGGTCGAGATATCCTCTTTAAAGGTCATTCAAGAGGCCAAGTTGGACGATGTAGAGTGGATACGGGTCAAACGGGAACAACTCATGCTCATCGACGAGAAGAGAATGGATACAGTATGCCATGGTCAGCTATATCAGAATAGGATGGCCAATGCATTTAACAAAAGGGTGAATCCTTGTCAGTTCACACCATGGCAGTTGGTCCTAAAGAAAATCTTTCCCTACCAAGAGGAAGCAAAAGGAAAGTTTGCACTAAACTGGCAGGGTCCTTACGTGGTTCACCGAGTATGGTCGGGCGGAGCTCTAATATTGGAAGAAATGGATGGAAGAATCAACACGAATCCCATCAACCCAAACGCAATCAAGAGATACTCTGTTTGAAGACAAATAGATTAGGTTTTTGCTTTAACAGAACTACATTCAACCTGATTTCCACGGAGGGATACGTTGGCAACCCACGTAAGGTTCGGTTTCTCCCCCTCCTTTCTTTTGTAATAGACGATCCAAACATCATTTTTGTATGTTGCTCTGGAACTATCAGATTTATTTGTCTTTTGTAATTGAACTACGTTCTGGCCTGATTTGATTTGGATACATAGGCAATCTAAGTCAGACTTGGCCATTTCATTCTTAATCTCATCATTTTTGCATCTATTGTAATTGAACTATGTCTTGACCTAATTCTATTTGGATACATAGACTACCAAAGTCAGGCTCGGTCATTTTCATCAAATTTTGTCATCATCCACAAACTACATTCAAACCTAATTCCATTTTGGATAGGTAGGCAACCTGAAAGGGTTTGGTCATAACCTTAGTAAAAACCTTTGTAATGCATTAGTTTGAATTAGGAAGCAGTCGTAACGGCAAGCAGCCGCGTCGTCGAGCATTGCGAAACATCGACATCAATTGGATAGAGTTTTCAAGAAGAGACGCCCACATGTCACGAACTTTTTGTAACTTGTCATAATTCAAAAAGACGACACTTGCCTTAAAACAAAGCTTTTCAAAATTGTTTTTCAAAAAATACTGTAATTTGTTCCACCTACCAAACTCCGTGGCATAACCATATCAAAGGCAGAGGAAAACCAATGCTGTGGTCAACACAAACCAACTTCCCCGCTCACGCTAAGAATTTTCCTTTGAGTGTAGGGTTAGCAGGAAGCAAGGAAATACTGAGACCATACTAGGGCAAATGACGGATCCGCCACTTCCGCAAGATTATCTCACTTTACTCAATTACTTGAATTCTTTCGGGTACAACTAAAGCTAATCCTTGAATCCTTGCAGGTACCTGAGAGTCAGACCGGTGATACGGAAAAGGCACACTGTACATAGCAAATTGTCTACTTAACCAATCGGAGCACCTCGTACAAAACGAACCACTAGCTTCACCAATTGAATCCTTGTATATAGCAAACTGCCTGCTCAACAAATCGGAGCACCTCATACAAAACGAACTGCTTGCTTGACCAATTGAAGCCCTGTATATAGCAAATCGCCTGCTCAACCAATCAGAGCTCTTTGTCAAACAAGCCATCGGCTTCACCAATTGAAGTTCTGTATATAGTAAACTGTCAGCTCAATCGATCGGAGTGCCCTGTACAAATCAAATGTCAGCTTCGCCAATCGAAGCCTTATATATAGCAAACTGTTCATTCCACCAATGGAAAAATCCGCACCGCCGTTCCATCACACCGAAGGCCAGATAGATAGTCGCAAACCTCATCACTGTTGTTCTGCCAATCGATGGCCGCAACTTAGCTTCGCAGTCAAGAGTATTGCTTGGGCATGCTTTTCTTTCCTTTGCAATACCTTGAATGTTTTGACGTTTTGCTCATGCAGCTTCAGGCATGGTTACGATTTAAGTCGATCACTCCCAAGCGGAGATTATTTTATATTTTCTCAGTGCAAAGCTCTCACAATGAGTAGAGACACATTCTACAAAATAAGCTCTCCCAACAAGCGGAGACACTTTTCAATGTTCCGACAGGTGCCAAACGATACACAACTCGTCTAACAAATCAAGTCAAGTTCAAGTATCCCATCATCCCGATCCCAAATAACGGCTGGCATCCAAGCGTCACCATTTCTTCAGCATTTACATCACATCATAATATATTCTGCATTGCAATATATAGGTATGTGTGTATTTTATTTTTTTGAAGGAACAAATATCGCAACATGGAACTCTTTTTAAGCAGCATTTCAAACTACAACGCTATGAGGGACATCAAACTCATTAGCGGGCCAATGACCCAAGTTCAAACACAAAACAACCGGTGGAACTACAAATCTTCAAATCCTTCAAGTCAAGCTGCAAAATTCAAGCTATCATAAGTGCCCAATCCTCCGTCGTATCGTCATAATACGATATTGAGGCAGTTTCTATGAGCATCGTTTCCTCAAAATCCTCTCTCTAATAACTACATGAGGCCTGATCCTTATTATGCCCGAGATATGCAGGCAATTCAAAGACAAAATTCGGCCCCAACTTCCCCGTAATCTTCCTCAACTCTCTCTAAAATCATGTAATCCGTAATCTTCCTTAAATCCATATGCCATCCCTACAATGTATGCCTAAAGTCGGGACAAAATTGGCTTTGGTTATATTTCTTTGCCCGAAGCTCTTTTGATCGTTTCCGATCAAAGAGGGGCAGCTGTTGACGGCCAATGTTGACCCTCCCTTTTAAAATTATTTTATTCATACTTAAATATTTATAATAAATGTTTTTAAAGTATTTTTGATCAACAAATACATGTTTTATAAAATTTAATTAAATATTAGTTTTGAAATTAATCACTCAGTATTAGCATTGTGCAATACCATCTAGGCTTTATAATTAATTTTATGAATTATTTCTCAAGTTCTTATTAATTAGATAGTTATATTCAAAATTAGTGTTATGATTTAGAAGACAAAGTATTTTATAAATAATTAATTATAATGATTACTAGTATATTTGATGATTGTAATTTATAATACATTTTATTAAAAAAAATTAAATTTAGTTAAATTAATTTTAAAGGGGTAAAAAGGAAAAAAGTCTACAATTACAAATCTCTAATTTAACACAAGATGGCCATCTTTTAAATTCATTTGTCCAAAATGACAAGCCCAATCAGGAAAAAACACCCAGTCCAAAGACCCTCTAAGCCACTGTGACGATCCGCGTCCCTCTCCCTGAAGTAATGAGATTGTGTCACGTCACCAGCCTCCCACACTCATAAAACAAACACAACTGATCTAAGATGTTTATTTCCTAGATCGACCGCCCACAATTTTACTCTACTTTCCTCTTTAATTTTCAAAACACTCGGAGTTTTTAATCTTGACCATTTGATCGCAAATATCCAACGGTCACCGAATTTTCCACAAAAATAGTTTAATACCTAAATATCAGGACCGTTGATCTAAAAGATCAACGGCCTAGATCCTATCTCCTCCCCTTAAACCTAAAGACCAACCCTAACTACCCAAAACCCTAAAATCATTTCCTCCTGCACAATCGCTTTTCTTTCCCCTCCCTTTCTCTTTTCTCTCAACCTCACAAACCAAATCAATTACCAGACCTTGCACAAATTCGTGCAAGGTCACGAATTCATCAGAGATTCATTTCTTGTGCCTTCCCTAGCCGTGATTCCCACTGAATTTTTCCTCTCTCATCATCAGATACTTAATCCCCCAAATCCGAACCCTAACCCCAAAAAAATGAAACCTCAAATCCCTATTGATCTTTCAAATCCGTGGAATACATGCCCATTCGTTTTGCTTTTTATCTCAGACCTCATCACTCTTTCCATTTTCACCATTCAATTTCAAAGCCCTAATCGAAAATGTCAAACCAAAAGGGTGAAATTTCAACTCACCATATTTCTTCCTTCGTCTTTTCAAATTGAAGCGAGCCTAAGACGCTAGCTAGATTGAATGTTGATATTCGACACCTAGAGGTCAAATGCAATGACCTCTGGGTATTAGGGTTCTGACCAATGGTCTCTTGTGCCTCAACAGTTAGTTTCTCTCCTCTCAGGTAAAATCCCTAATTCCTTTGCTCACTCTGACTTCACTCGCCTATGCTTGCATCATCTAGTAGTCGTCATCTTCCACTATTAAATTTGAATTTTGCTGAAAATCCTAAGCCATTAACGGCACTATAAAAGGGGCTTTTAATGTTTTCACCTAGCACACAATAAGATAGACCTAACAGACCAACAAAAACCAAAACCCTAATACGAGTATCAAAATAATGGAGATTTCAAAGCTTAAGCCTCTCTCTCCTCTCTCGCTCTCTCTCTGATTAATTTTCATTTCTTTTGTTTTCGAGTTCCTCCACTGCTCAAAAGTTTGAAACTTTGATTTTTCATACGGCTAAGTTAAAATCCTGTTTGGTTTGTTGCCCAAGAAGAGGTCAGTACACCTCCATCCTCTCTCTCTCAATTACTTTATTTGAAAATCATGAAAGTGCTATTGTTTTCCTGATTAACTGCTTAGTTATAGTGTTTATTCAGTCTGTAATTGTTTATTTTTGGTTCATCATGACTTGTTGATGATCTATGATAAGTTATTTTTTTTAGAAAGTGTTAATTAAGTAGCTGTGTGACTTTAATGACCTTAATTTCTGTATTGAACAACCTATGTGTTTAAGTTGCCTAACCTGCCTGGATGGTTCCTCACATCTACCTAGACTTCAGACTTTACTCTAATGTCCTATTGTAATCTTCATGCTCATCATGTTGTGTTCAGTTCAGTTATAATCCTCATTCTCATTATGCTATATTCTCCTGAGTAACTGTTACTCTGTATTTAGGTCCTATTATAATCTTCATGTTTAACATGCTGTACCCTTCTAAGTGCAGCTATCCTATACTTAGGTTTTTCTGTTCATCATGCCATATTCTTTGAATTCTGTTATGCTATATTTAAAGTTGATGTTTCAGTCTTCATGCTTATTATGCCATATTCTTTTGAGTTTTGTTATTCCGAATTTGGGATGTTGTTAGATGACTCTAGCTAGGGTATATATGAAGGTATATACGGTAACTCTGCATTACTTGGTTAGGGATTGTGAAATCTGACTATCAAAAATGCTTTCCTTTCTTCATACAAATGCTTGTCATTCTGTAATTGTCCTTTGAGTCCTCTCTATGAATGCTTTACATCTATGTATAACTGTTAGTTGTAAATAGTCCTACTAGAATGAACTTCTGTGTGCATCAGTGATATTTGTTATGATCAGTCTATCTCTTATTAGTTAGGGTGTAGTTGTACCTCTTGTGGTTGAAAGGCTACTATTTTTCTATAATATGAGTACAATTCCACCATCTCTAGTATTCAACCTATGTATGCACAATTGATTTAAGTCTGTTCAAGTATGACGTTCCCCCTATTCTTAACCCTAATGATACTGATAACCCGATCCTGTAATGTTTGAGACTTATTTTGTCTTGTGAGGTCATAATCTTGATTAAAATATCTGTATGTGTAGGAGTTTAGTATGAACCTTTGATTATCCCTCATGGCTTAATATTCCGAATATTGTTTTGAAACTATACTCATTTTTTCCCTCACCTTTCATTCTGGATTGAATATGGTATAGGAGAACTCTTTTGAGTATAGTAACTTGCACATATCATTGTCTGAATTTTTACTGAGAATTCCAAAGTATTCAAGTGGTGCTATCCATTTATGTGCATGCTCATATTTAATGTTGAACTAACTTGTGGTCAATCCACTAGGACAATAGCATTTGCTATTATAGCTCTAAGACTATATGCCTTATCTATCTATAAGTCATGTGACTCTAGTTGTTTGGTTCTTTAGCAACAATAGTAAAAATGTTTCCTTCCTCCATATGTGTTTAGAACTTGAATTTTAAACCTGTTCAATATGTGTTTCACTCGCTTAATACTAAAGTATAGTCATACTGTCTCTATGAGTTTTTCTTGAGTTATTCTGTTAAGAAAGAGTATGCTTTTGTTGTAGGAAATGTCACTGTGGTTGGTTTGCATTAAAAGGGCCTTATTGGCATTCAAACCTATATGGAAGAATTAGTCGTTAGTGGTTAAAGGTATTTGGGAGTGGAGTGTAACTCTAGGTTGGGCTGCTCTCCCCGGCACAAGCATTTCCCTGGGCCTTGAGACCCTTGAAAAGTTTGAAGTGTCCGGGATTCAAAGGGAGCATCGACCTTGAGTAGAATTCTCTCCTTAGCCTTTTATTTACTGACAGTTATTACTCTCTTTGGGTTTGGTGTTTAATGATAACGAAAGGTATTCAATGTGGATCATTTACTAGGCATAACCTCCACATTAGTATGACTTTCCTTAGTATTTAAATACTGTCAGTGATCTTTACTTTTATTATTTGCTTATAAATTTCATATGAATATGTATATAGTACTGTTATTCTAATAACTTTCTCTTTTATTTTTGAACATGTACAATGATAAAGAACTCAGGCCTAGTCTAGCCTTGCTATGTCTCAGAAGGTTTCTCGTCCCTGTTACCGTTGGGCCTACTTTTTTTCAGCCCAAACCTCCTAGAGTCACTTCTTTCCCTTCGCTTCTTTATTTACCGTTTTCATTATTCTCTAGTTGCACTATGTCGTTATTCTTTGCTATATTTCCTGTTGCTTAATCTCATAAGTATATGACAATTATATATTGGATTGGATTGCTCTACTTTACCTTTTAGCTCACATAAAATAACTTAGGCACGACTTAAATAATCTAGGATTAAAAGAGGTATTAGTTAGCAATTAATTCTATAACCACTAATCGCTAGCTTGTTATCAATCCATTATGCCTTGCTAACCTTTTCCTTAAAGATTTTTGAAGCCTAAAGGCTTAACAAAAGTGGTAGTCTGTCTTTCAAAAGGAAAAACCAGAACTAAGTGGCGAGTTTAAGTCTTCTAAAAGGGAATCAACTATCTCGAAAAGATTAAGGTACTACTGCCCTAAAACAAAGGCTTTCAAACCGATTTCTACGTTAAAACCAAGGTATATCTTAGGATCATTTTCATAAACACTCTCATCACATTAGAATAATATGAACTTCCATGATTTAGGAAAACCAAGTTTTTAAACTTAGCTTTCCATTTCACACATTTTATACAAAGGTTCCCCCTTCAAAGTTCTTTTCAAGTATATATGTACTAACATTAATTTCCTAATGGATTTTATTTAAATTCATCGTCTTTAAACCATACTCTTCCCTTATAAATATTATATCCTAATATATGGTAAGCTGTACTCTTGTGAACACTAGTTAAAGCTTAGTACAAATAATTAGTCCCAAATCTAGTCTAAGTCCTATGGAGCTACCTCAGGTAGATTTTAATGGGTGCCTTACACCTTCCCCTTAGAAGAACAAGAACTCTTCCCCATAATCTCGCCGGTTAGCAGATCAATAAAGAATATAACCTTTAGTAATTACATAGGTACCCTAGTATACCTTTAAATATTAGGTGGCGACTCTCTTTCATTAACAATAGAAAAACCACAAGTTGAATCTTATTTTGACTAGTGCAAAATAGGGTACAACAGAGAGCCGAGAAATGCAACATAAAGAACTTGAAGTTTGACTTGATCATCTATTACCACCCCACCGCTCGTGGTCACAAGCTTGATTCCAAGTTAGGTGCCCAATTTATATCTTTCAAGTGGAGAGAAACGTGCTAAAGTTGATTCATGTCGTGCCACGACGTTAAATGCGGCGGTTGCTGGGAGGCAACCTATCGTTATTCAAATTTTTCGTAATTTTTGAAATTATCATTTTGTTTTTCTCTTTTTAGAATAGTTTATATTATTATTTTTGATCAATCTACCAAGTTTCACGAAGTTTGAAAGTGTTTGGGACAAAAAGTAAGGAGATTGAGCAATGATAAAAAGTTAGGTCTATGCCTCAGGTATCGCATTTGCGAACACAGGTTCACATTTGCGAACTGAGGGCCTATAGCAAAATTGAAGATCCGGTGGCAATTGTGACCTCAACTGATTTTCATCATTCAACATTACGAGTAAGGAGTCGCAATTGTGACCTCTGAGGGTCTTAAATGGGGGTTTTGCTGCACATTTAACGAAAGTTCAAAAACTTTCATGGCTCTCAAGTTAACAATTTTCTCCTTCCTCATTCTCCCAACTCTCAAATTCCTTCATTTTCACTCCTATTTGCAAACATCAAGGTATGAACACTGAATCTTTGTACTCTTTATGATTTGTAATTCATGTTCTTCGTCTTCTCCCCTAATCTCTCAAATCTAGAGTTTTAGTTGAAGCTTTCCTTTTATGCGAAATTCTTCAAATTGAACTCAAATCTTGTGTTGATTTCTGGGTGAGTTTAGTTGAGAGTGTGAGCTTCTTTCTTTTCTTGAAAATGCGAAAGTCTGAGTCCCATAACCTTGTTAAAATAAGATTAATTCCACGTGCTTGTAATATGTTCGATGAAAGGCTCGAATGAGATTCTTGGCCGAATCATTGAAATTTCTTGAATTCGTGGTTGTCTGTGAAGTCTATTGCATGTTTTTGTGCCTAAAATCTGATTGGGCTCTCTAAAAGTATGCCTTTGTTCAAATTTTTTAGAGTTAAACTATTATGAGTTTAAGGGCTGCTGAGGATGATGGCATCGCAATTGTGAAGAGGAGATCGCAATTGCAAACATCAACAGATCTGGCAACCTTCGCATTTGCGAAGTCTAGATGGTAATTGCAATTTCTGGCATCTCTTCTTCCTTCACATTCGTGAAGCAAATATCACAATTGCAACATCAGAGGCCTGACTGTCCAATCATTTTCTTAGCATATTTGACTCGTTTTGCAATGTATTTCATACCCATATCACATTTTCACTCCAATACTTTGTTTAGGTACCGTAAGCTAAAAATGAGCTCTAACTACGCCGAATCCGTGTATGAAAACCCTTTGAAAATTGAGAAGCACTATGACTGACACTGGTTCTTATCATTGGAATGCTAGCAATGCTACTATGCCGAATTGATTTCGAAGAAGTTGCTTTTGGAAAGTGCTTATGATAATGGAAAAGGTCCTCGAATGTCTTCCCAAGTTCTATTAGAGGCTTGAGGTCATGGGATGGACCTGTTTTTCCCCTCAACTTTGTAAAGCAAATGAGCAATGGGTGAGGGAATTCTATGAAAATATCGCAGCCATCAAGTTAAGAAATCCAATCATGAGGATACGGGTAAAGATGGTGAATTTTGAAGCTGAAGCTGTGAATCGAATCTACAACATGAGGGATTATGAATCACACCATTTCGTGCTAAGGATTGTGCCTCAGGTGAGTGGTTGGTCTCCAAATTGTGCCCGGGTACAGATGCACCATAGGCGGCTAAAAAGAGAGGAATCACATCCAAAGAATTCATTGCCGAAGCCAAGATATAGCTAGCCATCATATGCAGTCGCATCTCTCCTGAGGGGAATATATGGAATGTACCAATATTGAGTGCTCAAATGATCGCCTCCATTCTTGATTGTATCTAGCTCAATGTTGGTGAGATTTTCATCAGTGAGCTGATGAATTATCTGAAGCATAATAGTCAATCACTGGTGTTCCCATATCCATCACTGAGTGCCAGATTGCGGGGATTGAGGAGGATCCTAAAGACAATTGGATAGATCTGGCAAAACCTATTGCTTCATTGAAGAAAAGAGAGGGCAGTGCCGCGAAAAGCAAAAAGAGGAAGTTGGGATCATCTTCCCAGACAACCTAGGGAATCCATATATCATCTTTTACAGTAGGACCATTTGCTATACTCACTGAAGAAATGTGACAGATTCAAGACTTAGTAGCTGGCCTTCCGAAGTGGCCCAGTGAGACATCTAAGGGACCCTCTACATGGATTGGTTTTCACCTTATAATGCTATTTTGTACTTTCATGCCAAGACTGTGACATTAGCCATGCTGGGGTTTCTTAATTGGAGTGGGGAGGGACTCCTATCCATTCTACTAGTAGGGTCGTTTCTTATGTGAAAGCTCGACGTATGGTCGAGAAGGGGTGTTTGGCATATTTCGCCTATATCCGTCATCCTAGTTCGGAAGTTTTTTAATGGATTAAGTACTAGTCCCAGGCACTCAGCTTATTTCTATCACACTATACCATCTGGTCCTAGTTGAGTTGAAAGTATTGAAGGAGCAGTTGCAGGAATTGCTTGATAATGGATTCATTTGACCTAGTATATCGCCTTAGGGTGCACATGTGTTATTTGTGAAGAAAAAGGATGGGACGATGAGGATGTGTATAGACTATCAACAATTGAACAAAGTTACTATCAAGAACAAGTATTTGTTGTGAGGATTAATGACTTATTTGATCAGCTACTGGGTTCCAAGGTGTTTCTGAAGATTGATTTGAGATCTGGCTACCATCAGTTGAATATTAGGGCATCCGATGTCCTTAAGATAGCTTTTCGGACTCAGTATGGTCACTACGAGTTTTTAGTGATGTCATTGGCTTGACTAATGCCCCAGCAACCTTTATTGATTGATGAACTAGGTGTTTAAGCCGTATTTGGATTCATTTTTGATCGTCTTCATTGATGATATTTTGGTTTACTCATGCAGTTGAGAGGAGCATGAGTAGTATTTGCGGTTCGTACTTACGACAGTGAGGGATCGTCAGTTATATGCCATGTTTTTAAAGTGTGAGTTCTGGTTGGACTCAATTGCCTTTTTGGGTCATGTTTTACCTTTCTTGGACATTAAGGTAGATCCTAAGAAGATTGAGGTAGTTCAGAACTGGCTTAGACCTACTTTAGCTATAGAGATTCGGAGTTTTTTGGGTTTGGCAGGTTGTTATCGGTGGTTCGTGGAGGGAACATTTATCTCAGACTCGAGTGTGAGTTGAGCTTTCAAAAGCTGAAGATTGCATTAACTACAGCCCTAGTGTTGGTGTTGCAAACAATTTTAGGATCCTACACCGTGTATTGTATTGCATTGCGTATTGGTCTTGAAACGATATTGGTGCAGGACGGTAGGGTGATTGCCTACACATCTTGGCAGTTGAAGGTTCATGAGAAGAATTACCCTGTGCATGACTTACAATTAGCCGCTGTTGTTCACGCGCGGAGAATTCGGAGGCACTATCTATACGACATTCCATGTGAGGTCGATACCGACCATCAGAGTCTCAAGCACTTGTTCAAGCAGAAAGACCTTAAAAGAGATGGTTATAGTTATTGAATGACTATGATATTAGCATATTATATAATCTGGGGAAGGCCAATGTAGTGGCCGATGCATTGAGTAGAAAGGCAGAGAGCATGGATAGTTTGGCATATTTACTGATAGTGGAGAGGCTACTAGCTATGGATGTCTAGGCCTTGGCCAACTAATTTTTGAGATTGGATGTTTCAGAGCCTAGCCCGGTTCTCGCTTATGTGTGGCACAATTTTTATTGTTTGAGCGTATTAAGGCTCGCCAGTTTGATGACTCTCACTTGTTGGTGTTAAAGGATATAGTGAAGTGGGGTGGTGCTAAGGAAGTTGTGATTGGTGATGATGGTGTTATGCGTCTTCAGGACCGAATTTGTGTTCCAAATATTGATGGGTTGAGAGAGTTGATTCTTGAGAAGGCCCACAATTCGCGCTATTCCATTCACCTAGATGTCACGAAGATGTATCGTGAATTGAAACAACGCTATTGGTGGAGAAGGATGAAGAAAGACATCGTTGCTTATGTATCTCGGTGTTTGAATTATCAGGTGAAGTATGAAAATCAGAAATTAGGTGGAGTGATTCAAATATTGGAAATACCAGAGTGGAATTGGGAGCGCATCATAGTGGATTTTGTGGTAGGCTTAGCATAGACCTTGAGGAAATATGACGTAGTCTGGGTTATTGTGGTTTGGTTGACTAAGTCCACACACTCATTCCTGTGGTGACTTCCTACTCTTCCGAGTGGTTGGCTCAGAAGTACATTCAAGAGATTATTCGCTTGTACGGCGTGCCCATTTCCATCATTTCTAACTGAGACACACAGTTCACATCGTATTTTTGTTGGGCACGCAGGTCAAGCTGAGTACCGCATTTCATCCTCAAACGGATGGTTAATTCGAGCTCACTATTTTGATCTTGGAGGAATTGTTGCGCGCTTGTGCTGTGGATTTCGGAGGCTCATGGGACCAGTTCTTACCTTAATTAGAGTTCGCCTACAATAACAGCTATCATTTGAGCATCTAGATGGCTTCATATGAGGCCTTATATAAGAGGAGATGCTGTTCACCGATTGGTTGGTTTGATCCCGGAGAGGCTAGATTGTTGGGCACTGATTTGGTCTGTGATGCAATGAAAAGGTTAAGGTGATTCAGGAATGACTTACATCTCAGTCCAAGCATAAGAGTTATGCGGACCGGATGGTTTGAGATGTAGCTTACATGGTGGGCGAGAAGGTTCTTGAGTGTCACCTATAAAGGGTGTGATGCAATTTGGGAAGAAGGGCAAGTTGAGCCAGATGTTTATTGGCCCGTTTGAGATCTTGGGGAAAGTTGTGGAGGTTGTTTATCGGGTTGCATTGCCTCCTAGCCTAACAGGGGTACATCCGCTATTTCACGTTTCCATGCTTCGGAGGTAGCATGAGAACAACTCACATGTTATGGACGTTAACACGGTGCAACATGAAAATCTGACCAATGAGGAAGAGCCGATGGCTATTCTAGAACAGCTAGTTTGTAAGTTGAGATTCAAGATTTTTCCTTCTATTAAAGTGCAATGAAGGGGTCATCTGATTGAGGAGGCTATGTGGGAGTTCGGACCCGAGTCCGATATGCAGAGTAGTAACCCCCACCTTTTTCCCATTCCAAGTACTTTTCTATGTCCGTTTGAGGACAGACTTTATTTTTAAAGATGGAAAATGTGATGATCGCTAGGTTGTTTAGAGTACTAGCCTTGATTTCCGTGTTCCGAGACCTCTATTAGCTTCATTTGATATTTCTTGATTTGCGTGCGTAGTCCGTGTCATTTTCTGAAAAGGTCTGACTTAAATTTTTTAAGAAAAAGTGATTTTAGGCTTTAAATGGAACTTCAGTTGACCACAATCAACTTTCTTGGTAAATGACCTCGGATGACGATTTCGGTAGGTTTGTATGGTATTTTTGGACTTGTACGTCCTTTTGGTTGGGACACGGGATGACCCGAGCGCATTTCGATGCGTTATGTGAAAAATTATAAAAATGCATTTTCAAGTTGAAAATTATGAGTTTTGATGATCGAATCATGTTATTTGATGATATTTTGATTATTTGAGGTAGCGAGCAAGTTTATATGATGTTATTACACTTATGTGCAAGTTTGTTTGGAAACCGAGGGGCTCGGTTGAGTTTTGGATGTGTTACGGATGAATTTGGTTGATAATTGAACTGCTAGTGCCTTTCCAGTTTTGGTGTTCAGTCGCAGATCTCGCATTTTCGAGGTCTAGCTTGCAAATTCAAGCCTCGCTTTTGTGGTCAAGAGATCATGTTTGCGAGCATGGGCAGGGGGCTGGGTCTTCGCATTTGTGAAGAGTAAGTCGAATTTGCGAAATCCACTGTATTCGCTTTTGTGACAAGGGCATCGCATTTGCGATGAAGTGTAGTATTGGGCAACTTCGCATTTGCGAAGCTAAGCTCGCATCTGCGAAGGGTGGGTTGTTCGCATTTGCGAGTTTTTGTCGCATTTGCGATCACTGGCCATCAGATGCACTGATCACATTTGCGATAAGTGTGTTGCATATGTGGAGTTCGCATTTGCAAACCAATGTTCGCAAATGCCACACCTGCAACTGGGTAAAAGATGGGAAAAAACAGGACTTAACTCATTTTACACCATTTCTCAATTCTAAACACTCTAGAGGCTATTTGCTTTAGAGCTTTTCTTCCTAAAAGCATTGATAAGTAAATCTAATCCACTTTCTTTCAATTCCCCATTACTTTTCATGAGTTTTTAACATCAAATCTAGGATTTTCATATTAGAAATTAAGGATTTGGGCAGATTAGGGACTTTGCAAAATTAAAATTTAGACCTCCAATTGAGGTCGGATTTCGAAACAAATCACATAATCGAGCTCGGGGGTGAATGGGTAATCGGAGTTTGGTCCGGATCTCGATTTTGACCAAGTGGGCCTGAGGTTGACTTTTTCACTTTCTTCAATCATGGAACCTTTTTCCATTTTGGGTAGTTTCTAAAGCTTATTTTGAATTGTTTGATCGATAATTGGCTAGATTCGGTTGGTTTGGAGGCTTGTTCGGAAGACAAGGCCGTGGTTGGCTGATTTATTTGGTTGCAGAGTGAGGTAAATGTAGTATCTAATGTTGACTTGAGGGAATTAGGATTTGGTGGTTTGATTTTTAAGTGAATTATGTGGGAAAACAGTGTATATGGTACGTAACGAGCATGTATGCACCGCCCTGGGATTAAAGCATGCGAGATTTTGCTAGTTCCTTCCATGTCTTCATTTATTCCATGTTAAGTCTTGTTGCATGTTTTAATTGATACATGTTCTTACTTGTCATCCACGCTTTACTTGTTATCTACTATTTAATTGCTACTTGTTTCTATCCGTTCACTTCTCACTCAATATCTGCTTACCTGCTACATGTTCCTACTTGCATTAATTGTATATTTTCGTTGTCTCGAGTTTTACTTGCTTTAATTGTCCTTATATTAGTTGATGCACTTTATTTGGTTATTCCGTTTATGTGAGCCATCCAGTTATTCAGTTATCAATGTATTGCTAAGGTTTGGGATCACGAGGTATTGGCTATTCTCTGTTTGTATTGGTAGTTCTTAAATGTTCCGCTCATTTCATTTCCTTTTTGTGTTGATATTTCACTATTTGTGTTAAGTTTTTCTATTAATGAGCTTATATTGGGAACGAGTTGTGCGCCGCAATAGTATTGAAATGAATTGATATTGGGATCGGGTTACACGCCACAACAAATAATTATATAATATGAAATTGCGATCGAGTTACACGCTACAACAGTCATTGTGTTAAATGTTAGGATCGGGTTGCACGCCTCAACAATTATTATGTTAAAGTGTTGGGATCGGGATGCACATCGCAACGGAGTTGATGTATTGTAGTTGTTTGTGGTTGTAGAGTTTATTCTCGGTATTATGATATGAGGTTTGAGATCATGTTATTCTGGGGCCCAATGGTAGTTGACCTTCGGGTCCGTTTATATGCATTTACTGCTTTATTTAGTAGTACTACTACTACTAGTACTACTACTACTACTACTACCCCAACAATTATTATGTTAAGTGTTGGGATCGAGATGCACACCGCAACGGAGTTGATGTATTGTAGTTGTTTGTGGTTGTAGAGTTTATTCTCGGTAGTATGATATGAGGTTTGAGATCATGTTATTTTGGGGCCCAATGGTAGTTGACCTTCGGGTCCGTTTATTATTTTTATTATTATTATTATTATGCAAAACAAGAAATACTTCAGAGATATTTCTCTGAGAATTTATATTTTCCGGGCCAGTCATACAAGACCTGCACTTATTATGAGAATATCTTGACAACTACTGAAAGTGTTGAGATATCTCACTTCAAAGATTATAGAAATGAGAAAGTTTATAATTTCTCAAAATTTATTATCAAGCGAATCATATCCGCTGAAGAATGAGGACTTTCCACTATGAGGGAAAGACAAATTACTCTTGATAATGGAGTAAAGGTTAATTGTACCTACTGAGATTATATCCAGGCTTTTACTTATACCCTTTATTACAATAATGAGAAGTATAAACACACTTGGTTTATAAAGGTGTGTCAGAAAAACTTTGCCAAATTTATTCCAAATTTGATTTTTAAATTGGTGGACCTATCATGGATCGGCGATTACAATCCTGCCCACCCAGCTCAAGGAATTATATGATAAATGGGTAGAAATGTCTCCTGATTTGGACTTGTTATACAGGAAAGATCATGTTAATTGGCCCGAAAGAATTGGGCACATATATTTCTTCTTAGAATTTTCTATTCCTTGGATACACAAGTGGGTTTCAGAATTCGGTTATACCGACGAACATATCCCTTGCATATACAGAATTTATTATAATAATTTTTAGGAAAAGATGTTGAAAGAAAACCTAGAAACCAACAAATTATGGGGACAAGAAACTATTGATAATATTGTCCATAGCATAAAGGAGTATTCCGCTCGAACAAAGACTGTAGAAATTGATGACAGTCCTTTGAAGCATATTGCCAGGAAAATCATTTATCAACCTGGTGATAAAGAAGCACAAATTGAAGCCTATCTAAAGGAAGTTCGACAAAATTTAATCGAACAGATATCTGAAAAATCAGACATATCTATGAAGAGTAATACAAGCCATCTATGTACGAAGATTCGCAAGCTGATGACGAAATTGATACTAATATTTTGGAAGAAGCTGAGAAATTAATTCAGCAGGAAAAAGAAGACAAAGATGACGAAGATTTCGTCAGAAAAATGCAGATAATACAAGGCAAGAAACCAACAAGATAAGGTTGGTGGTAGGACCCAGTGGAACAGCCGACAAAATCAAGTGGTAAGACTCCAGTGGGACCCATGACAAAAATATCTGTCACTGTGCATTGATAGAGCACAACTGTACAAATACTGTAGAAAGGAAGAATTTTTCTATAAATAGAGGCCTGCCTAATTGTAAAAAGCAGAAGAAATTTTTTTTTTCTTTCTTCATTTTCTCTCTCTAGCTCTGCCATCTCTCTAAGTCTTTATAGCCTTTTGTAAAGTTTTTGAAGTTTTGTATATAAGAAGAAGAAAACCGTCCAACTTTGAGCACAACCTCGGTGCTTCAACGTATTTTAATTCTTGTTTTAATTTACTTTTTAGTTCTCTGATGGCCGTGCTTATAGCCGACTTGATATCTATCTATGTTGAGTACTATGCTGCTTAAATATACATAAAGATGAACTAGACTCTATTAAAATCAAGAGATTTTATTATATGAACTTTAAAGGTTTAGTGTTAGAATTGATAGCTTGGTTCTGAGATGGTGGTACAGTCATGTATAAATACTATAGATCTTGGATTTGCCTTAGTGGCTACGTATAGTTGCCCGGTGGAAAAGCCCGTTATTTATTGTTTTAAGGGCTGTTGTTATCCCGGAGAGCCCCTAAAAAGGTATCCTGTACACATGGTCTCAAGATCCCGTAGTATTTATTACGTAGACAGGCCCCATACTTAGGTAAAAGGTTACCATACAGCTGTTAATTCATATATTAAATTTTTATACAAGTTCATATAACAATTTCCCTTATTATTATTATTATTATTATTATTATTATTATTATTATTATTATTATTATTATTATTATTATTATTATTATTATTATTATTATTATGAGTGTCTTGCCAAAGCCTCATCACTACTTCATCGAGGTTAGGCTCGACACTTACAGAGTACATGAGGTCGGTTGTGCTCATACTACACTTCTGCACTTCTTATGCAGATCCTGGTGTTGGTCCTATAGGTGCGTAGCAGAGATTGTTAGAATAAATGAATAACGATAGAGGGGGGGGGGTGAATAGCGTTTTTACAAACTTTGTCTAATTTTCACAATCAAGATATATAATTAAAGTATGTGTGCGAAAATAAGATAGCAAGAATGTAATTGCGGAAATATAAATAGAGAGCGTACACCCAGATGTATAGTGGTTTACTACAACGTGTAGCTAGTCCACTCCTCAAGATCGCACTTGAGTATTTCACTATCACTTGTTAAGCTTACGGGTGCTCAACAAACCGTTACAACACAAAACTTGATCACACAAGCTTTGCAATACAACCAAGGAAGACACTCTTCCTAACAACAAGGGACAACTTCCCTTAAGTGTATGACAACACTGTTTTTCACTAGAATTACAACTCTCTCAAGAGTAGATGAAGTGAATGAAATTATAGCTCAAGAACACAACAAATGCTTTCAAGAAATAGTTCAAAATTTAGCTCAAAGAAATAAGAATACTTGAAGCAATTTATCTCTTAATTTTGGATAATGTGTTGTGTTAAAATGAGGTTTATGAGGCTGTATTTATAGCCCCAAAACCCCATATTTCCGTTGGGGGTCTTGCCAAACAATTCCCATGTTCAAACAAGACTTTAGGGCATTCAAAAATTCTGCCCGTTTGCCAAGACATCGATGTTTACATCGATGTCTAAAACTAGCCGTTTTTCAGTCCAACGGATAGGCAGACATCGATGTCTGCATTAAGGCAGACATCGATGTCCGCCAGTTGCTGGAAATTTCCAGCTCCGAAAATTTGTTTAACCAAATTGTTATTTTGTAAAACCAATTGTTTTTGAAAAATGTTTTAATGAGTGTTTGAAATCGTTTTAAAACTTTGAACCAAGTTATTAAAAACGATAAATAAATCAAACACATTAAAACTCAAAATAACATTAAGACTAAATGACATCTTCATTTGTCTTCAATCTTTTTGCTTCATCGACTTGTTTCATGCATTGACTCCTAGTATCTTGAAAGCTCGACTTGTACTTTAACAAATTCCATAGCAATCTTAGTAGTTCGTCCATGATGGTTTGTCGATTATCAAAACCTATAACAAGACACAAAGTCATGAGTTAAGGTTACATAGATAAGAATGCATTTTCCAACAGAGATTGCTTAGATTAGACTGACACAGGAGACTTGAGGTAAAGCTGCTCGACGTTCGCAGTCCCTGAAATCCCCTTCTATCATGTTTTACTGTTTATCTAGTTTCAGACAGTTGTACTTTATTTCAGACTGTATTTGTAGTATTCTAGTTACTCATGTACTTGTGATTCTAGATTTTTGGGAGTAGTTTAGTACCACGTTATTTATATTAATATTGTGTTCAGTTCTGATTTTGTCAATTGTTAATTATCATCATTGTGCCTAGCTAACGTTAGCTTGCCTAGCAAGTGGATGTTAGGCGCCATCATGACCCCATGGTTGGGATTTCAGTTGAGAGAGTTGATCCTTGAGAAGACCCATAGTTAGTGTCATGAAGATGTATCGTGACTTGAAACAACACTATTGGTGGCGAAGGATGAAGAAAGACATCTTTTCTTATGTATCTCGATGTTTGAATTGTAAATATGTGAAGTATGAACATCAGAAACCGGGTGGACTTATTCAAAGATTGGAGAGAGTGGAAGTGGGAGCGCATCATTTTAGATCTTGTGGTAGGTCTACCACAGACCCTGAGGAAGTATGGTGCAGTTTGGGTTATTGTGGACCGTTTGACTAAGTCCGGATACTTTATTCCGGTGGCGACTTCCTATTCTTCAGAACGGTTAGCTCAGATTTACATCCTGAAGATTATCTATTTGCATAGTGTTCCCATTTTCATCATTTCTGAGTTCACATTGCATTTTTAGATAGCCGTTGGGCACGCAGCTCAAGATGAGTACCACATTTCATCCTCAAACGGACGGGCAGCCCGAGTGCACTATTTAAATCTTGGAGGACATGTTACGCGCTTGTGTTATGGAATTCAGAAGTTCATGGGACCAGTTCTTACCTTTTGCATAGTTTGCCTACAACAATAGTTATCAATCAAGCATCCAGATGGTTCCGCATGAGGCCTTATATAGGAGGCGATGTCGTTCACCAACTGGTTGGTTTGAGCCCAGAGAGGCTAGATTGTCAGGCACCGATCCGTGAAGCTATGGAAAAGGTTAAGCTGATTCAGGAACGACTTCGTATAGCTCAGTCCAGGCAAAAGAGCTACGCAGACCGAAAGGTTCGAGATGTAGCATACATGGTGCGTGAGAAAGTTTTTCTCCGAGTGTCACCTATGAAGGGTGCGATGCGGTTTGGGAAGAAGAGGAAGTTGAGCCCAAGGTTTATTAGCCTGTTTGAGGTCTTGGAGAGAGTTGGGGTTGCCTCCTAGCTTAGTAGGGGTACATCTAGTATTTCATGTTTCCATACTTCGGAAGTACCATGAGAATAGTTCACATGTTTTGGACTTCAGCACGGTGCAACTTGATGAAAATATGAACTATGTAGAAGAGCCAGTGGCTATTCTAGACCTGCGAGTTCGTAAGTTGAGATCCAAGAGTTTTCCTTCTATGAAAGTACAATGGAGGGGTCATCTGACTGAGGAGGCTATGTGGGAATCCGAGTCCGATATGCGGAGTAGTTACCCCACCTTTTAGATTGGTGTTTTGAAGATTATGCTAGGTTCGTATGATATTATTAGACTTGTACGCACTATTGGTTGGTGTTCGAGGTGATCGAGCGCGTTGCAACGCGTTATGTGAAAAGTTGTGAAAATGAGTTTTCAAGTTGAAAATCATGAGTTTTTATAATCGAATCATGTTATTTGATGTTATTTTGATAATTTGAGGTAGCAATCAAGCTTATATGATGTTATTACACTTGTGTGCATGTTTGGTTTGGAGCCCGAAGGGCCCGGATGAGTTCCTGATGTGTTACAAATGAATTTGGTTGATAATTGAATTGCTGGTGTCTTTGTATTTCTGTGTTCAGTCGTAGATGTTGCAATTGCAAGGTATGGCTCGCAAATGTGTGCCTCCTTTTTCGGTCAAGAGATCCCATTTGCGAGCATGGGCTGGAGGCTAGGTCTTCGCATTTGCAAAGAGTAAGTCACATTTTCAAAGTCCACTGTGTTCGTTTTTATGAAAGGGCATCGCATTTGCGAAGTATTAGGGAAATTTCACAGTTGCGAAGCTAAGCTCGCATCTGCGAATGGTGGGTTGTTCCAATTGCGAGTTTGTTGTTACATTTGCGATTGCAGACGGTCAGATGCACTGATTGCATTTGCGATCAATGTGTCGTGTATGCGGAGTCTGCATTTGCAAACAAATGTTCACAAATGCGATACCTACAGCTGGGTAAAAGATGGGAAAAATAGGACTTAACTTATTTTGTACCATTTCTCAACCCCCAAACATTCTAGAGGTAATTTTCTTGAGAGCTTTTCTTGCTAAAATTATCGGTAAGTAACTCTAATATACTTTCTTTCAATTATCCATTACTCTTCACGAGTTTTTACATCAAATCTAGGATTTCTATAATCGAAATTGGAGATTTGAGTAGAATTTAGGGATTTTGCAAAATTGAGATTTAGACTTCAAATTGAGATCGGATTCGAAATAAATCATATAAGCAGGCTCGGGGGGTGAATGAGTAATCTGATTTTAGTCTAGATCTATGATTTTGACCAAGCAAGCCGTGGTTGACTTTTTCAATTTCTTCGAAGATTGGACCTTTTTCCTTTGTGTGTAGTTTCTAAGCTTATTTTGAATTGTTTGATCGATAATTAGCTAGATTCGGCTGGTTTGGAGACTTGTTCGAAAGGTAAGGCCGTGGTTAGCTGATTGATATTGTTCTAGAGTGAGGTAAGTGTCATGTCTAATATTGACTTGAGGGAATTAGGATTTGTTGGTTTGATTTTTAAGTAAATTATGTGGAAAAACGGCGTATACGCAATGTGACGAGTGTATATGTGCCGCCATGTGATTAAAGCATGCGGGATTAGGCTATTTACTTCCACGTCTTCATTTATTCCATGTTAGATCTTGTTACATGTTTTAATTGCTACATATTCTTACTTGTCATCCATGCTTTACTTGTTATCTGCTAATTAATTGTTGCTTTCTATCCGTGCATTTCTCACTCAATATCTAATTACCTCTACATGTTCCTATTTGCATTAATTGTATATTTTCGTTGTCTCATGTTTTACTTGCTTTAATTGTCCCTATATTAGTTGATGCACTTTATTATGTTCTTCTGTTTGTGAGGCATTCAGTTATTCCGGTATTAATGTATTTCTAATGTTTGGGATCACGAGGTATTGTCTATTCTTCGTTTGCACTGGTAGTTCTTAAATGTTTCACTCGTTTTATTTCCCCTTTGGTGTTGAGATTTCATACTAGTTGTTGTATGTTGTTCAGTTAATGAGTTTATATTGAGAATGAGTTGTGCGCCACAATGATATTGATATGAATTAATATTGGGATCGGGTTGCTTGCTGCAACAGATAATGATATGATATGATATTGGGATCGGATTGCACGCCAGAATAGTCACTCTATTATAAATTGTTAAAACTGATTACGTACCTAGCTAACGTTAGCTTGCCTAGCAAGTAGATATTAGGCACAATCACTACCCCATGGTTAGGATTTTGGGTCGTAACAGATCCATTACCTGCACCACCGGCCTCATTTTCAATAAATCCAAACTCCTCCCATGGAGCGTCGTTACCGGTCCTTTGAACTATTCGATTTGCAGGTACGCTGGGAGGAATCTGAACTCCTCCATTGGGATTATTGTAATCAATCAAAAGCGTGTGCTTCAATTCTACCATCACTCTATCTCGCCTTAAGAGATGCTTCATAATTTCCCTTTGTTGCTCTCTCAAGATTTTGACCGTTTCAACAATATGTTCATCGTTCGCATCATGAAGAGTTGGGCTTCTCACATGCTGATGATTTTGTTCTTCACGCATAGGAGTTTTTCATCTCTCTCATTGCGAGTTTCACTAGTTGAATCATCACATTGGAAAATATCCTCATGCTCGTTGTGTGCTCCAACATTATAAAAAAAGTTCACATTGTTAGATGCCATATTTGATTTTTCTTTTGCCAATAGAAAAAATCAAACTTTGTTAGTAATAGATGAATTGATCAAAGTAATTACACAATTGTCTATGCCCTACGGTGGGCGCCAAACTGTTTGCCCATAAAACGGTACAGTTAAATTTATAACGTGGTTTATAGACACGTGAATTAATTTGACTCAAGAACATAAAAGTAATAAGAACAGAAATAAAATTATTAAAATAAATCGAAGAAAATACAAATTTGGTCGTGGGTCTAGCTTTTCTAGAAACAGTGATAAGAACATAGTTAAGAGCAAAAGATAGAGGATAATTTTATAAAGTAAGAGCAAATTTTAGCCTTTAAGTACAAATGATTTTTCATGTCTAATTATGGATACAAATTTTCCTATTTATAGCTCTATTCAATGAGACAAGATCTCCAAATTAACCTCTTTTTGAATGAGAATAAAATCCTTATTGATGGCTGCATAACAGTCAAATGTTAATACTGAGATTCTTTGTAATAGCTAATTGAATGCTGCCTTTTCTAACCAATGTCATCCTTTCAAATTTTTGTTCTTGATTCCAATGTCTTCGGAACTTACTTAGTACTGGTCACATGCTTGTATCCGGTACCAACTATTTATTGACTCATATCTTACTTGTGTTCAGTTTCACGTGTCATCTCGTCATTTATCCAACTGTCGCTAACTAATTATACCCCATACAGTAAATGAATATTGAAGGTTGAGTATATTGTGTCATCTATTAGCTTATTTTCATTATACCATAACAAGATGAATGCATTGTTACGAATAGATGGAACATTCCTCATGGTTGGGCCAAATTTTTGGCAAAGAAAAAAAAAAGAAATAAAAAACATAAGATTTGAGTCACAATTCTGAAAACAAAGGGAAAAAATAGCAAGAGGGAACCCAACTTAGTAGAGATGCAACCGATACGCCATTATAACATAGAACTCTTTAAGTTTGGATTAGTACGTATATTTTAAACCTGTTTAGAAGAAATATATCATTCCTATACATGGTTTAAAAGTAAAATTAGAACATAGGTACACGTATCAGATTCCATGCATAAGGTATGAGGCGCAATTTATATTATACATATGTCACGATTTGGAAATTCCATTCTCAGGTTCGTGGCGACGCCTAATATTTCACTTGCTAGGCAAGCCAATATTAGAATAATTTATCCGTTTTTAACAATTCAAATTAAATGATGATAAGGAAGCTGAAATAACTACAATAAATCTAAGGTAAAGTGCGAAAAACCATATCAACTGAAATATCTAGTAACAACCTGGATCTGGTATCACAAGTGCACGAGTTTCTAGAATAGTACACGTAAAAGTCTGAATAAAAATAACAGAAGGGAACTTTAGGGGTTGCGAACGCCGAGCAGCTGTACCTCAAGTCTCCACTCAATCGCCGACCCGAGCAATCTATGAACCGTCGCTGGAGTCGACTCCAAAATATGCGCAAGAAGTGCAGAATGTATTATGAGTACAATCGATCCCATGTACTTTGTAAGTGCCGGTCCTAACCTCGACGAAGTAGTGACGAGGCTAAGGCGGGTCACTTACACTATAACCTGTACGCAGTATAAAATAATGGCAAAAAAGAAAATGCAGGAACGAATTAAAGCAGTTAATATATGAAAATAACTCAACTTCCGAAAGAAAATCAATAAATACCAGAAATACCAATCCTTAGAGTTTGGTATGAAAATACCGAAGCCAACACAACACGATAAGTAAATAGAAGCACATAGACTGTTGCGGCGCGCAACCCGATCTCACCGTATGACACAATCCTCCCTTATTCCACCGTAATAATATCAACAATAGTAAATAAATATATGTTGTGGCACGCAACCTGATCCCACCATATAATTAGAAACAATGTCATAATTCACCCTTATTTCACTGTATCATTCCACCTTTATTTCACTTGTTGCGTCGCGCAACCCGATCCCACCGTATCAATATAGATTCACTGTTTTTTCGCCATATCAATCCACCCTTATTTCACCTGTTGCGGCGCCCAACCGATTCTACCATATCAGTATAGATTCACCCTTATTTCGCCATATCAATCTACCCTTATTTCACCTGGTACAGCGTGCAACCCGATCCCACCATATTAATATAAATAAATTAATGAGTACAATCAATTTAATAACTCGGATCACAAGAACCTTTACAATTTAACCAATATGGAGTTGAACCAGAAAGGAAAGCTGGTACCAAATTGAGGATTCACCATAATTACTCATTCACCCTCGAGCCTGGATATGCGACTTATTTCGAAATCCGACCTTAATTCGAGGTCTAAATTCCAATTTTATAAAAATTCCTAATTCTACCCAAATCCCCAATTTCTACCATGAAAAACCTAGTAAGATTGAAATCTTATGAAATATAGCGAGAAATTGAAAGAAAGTAGATTAAGGTTACTTACCAAAGAAATTAGGGAGAAGAGCTCTTGGAAAAATTTCCTCTAAGGTTTTTAGGGTGAAAATTCAAAATAATGAACTAAATTCCCGTCTAACTCAGTTTTTTACCAGCGTAGATGTCACAATTGCGACCTGAGGTTCGCAATTGCGAACTCCACAAATGCGAGACATACTTCCAAATTTCGAAGAAGCTACATCTCTGCTATCATCGCATTCGCGATGATTTGTTCGCCAATGCGAACTGTGGCCCTTCGCAATACGACCTATCGATTGAAAATATGATCCCTTGCTATGCAGCTATTCTTCGCAATAGCAAAGAAGTGATTTACAAATGTGAACTTGATAGAAATTTTGGCAGTTCGCAAATGCAAACTTTGACCTTGCAAATGCGAGATCAGAGGCTGCACCAGAACCAGATTCTCACTAGCTATTTTCTTAAGTCCAAACCACTCTGAAGCCTATTTGAAACACACCCGAGCCCTCGGGGCTCCAAACCGAACATGCACACAAGTGCAAAAACATCATACGAACTCGCTCGTGTGATCAAAATACCAAAATAACACCTAGAACTGCAAATCAGACACCAAAATGAATGAAATTTCTAATGAAGCTTAAGAACTTCTACTTTAACAACCAGACGTCCGAATCACGTCAAATCAACTCCATTTTGTGCCAAATTTTGCAGACAAGTCATAAATACAGTAATGAACATATACCAAGCTCCAGAACCAAAATAAAGACCCGATAGCAATAAAGTCAAACTTCGATCGAATTTATAAATTCTTTAAACCTTTAAATTTCATATTTTCAACAAATTGTGATAACTCGAGCTAGAGACCTCCGAATTCAATTCCGGGCATACGTTCAAGTTTCAAATCACGATACGGACCCATCCGGGACCATCAAAACATAGGTCCGGGTTCGTTTACACAAAACGTTGACCGAAGTCAACTCAAATGAATCTTTAAGGCACGGATTCACATTTTAATCACTTTTTCACATAAAAGCCTTCCGAAAAAAAAATCACGGACTGTATATGTAAATAGAGAAAGGCTAAAAGGAGCTATTTGAGGTTTCTAGACACAAAATTAAGGATTATATATGTCACCACTAAATTATTGGAGAAATTTTGCAACTTGTCACTTACACAACCTTGTCACTTACACATAAATATCTTTTTATTTTAATTTAAAAATACATATAACTTTGTAGGAGGGAAAAAGGACTTAAAGTAAAATCTTTCTTGGCCCCAGAGGTATGGTCTGGTCAATGAAGTGAGAAATGTTCTAGAAGATCAAGCTCAAATTTGGCTTGCACGAGATTAAATAATAAAAGCTTTTGAAACTTATGATCATAAATATGTCATATAAGTGTTAGTTATAAAATTTTATAGTCTTAAATATACTATTACATTTTTATGATTATAATCATCTAATAAAGGGTAAAATAAGATGTTTAATTTACATTATTTGTAAATTATAGAAATAATATCATTCATTTTGAAAGGAAGGGGTAGATGACTTCTTCTCACGTGCCTAAGATTTAATGAATAAAGTTATTTCATATCTTGTTAATAAAAAGTAACAGGTATCCCATAGATTAATCCAGATATGTGCATCGGCCAAACACCATTTTTATATTAAAAAACATTTTTCTAGGGTTTTGGATTTGAAAAATTTCTTTTCGTTTACCTAAGTTTTTGCTAGGCGAAAATCATTTCCTGTATTCCACAGTGAATTGCTTCTCCACTGTTCTTCCCACCAAAATATTCTGAAACTAGGTTATCATTTTTCGTCTAGTCTAGGTTCGAGTGGAGACATTATTATAAACTATTTCTGTCACGACCCTAACCCCAACCCGGTAGTGATGGTGTCTCTCGTGAAGACAAGGTTAGCCAATTCAAACAAAACCTCAATTTAAGTAGTTAATTTAACAAGGAGATAGTACTAGCAAAATTTAATAACAGTAAATTACGGAAACATAGCTAACCATCCCGACAACAGCCCGAAACCAGGGTGTCACAAAGTCATGAGCAACTAATGAAATCCTAATAACAAGATTACTATTACAATATCTCTGGCACAATTGTTTGAAGAAAGTGGAAACAACAAGATAAAAGAGATATGGGGCTGCGGACGCCAACAGCTACCTCGTTGTCTCTGAATCACCGCTCTGACAGTCGTAGTCAATACCTCGGAGCGGAATCAATAACGCCTGAATCTGCACACATGGTGCAGGGAGTAATGTGAGTACTTCCAACTCAGTGAGTAATAATCATAAATAATGGCGGAAAGCAAGAAAACACACAAAGCACAAGGCAATCCATATTGAAGCAATAAAACATTATTAAAACAGTAAGTCGGTGTAGAAAATCCTTTCAACAAGTGAAACATGTAAGTCTTTCAAGTAAATAACGTGAAATAAAAGAAGACATTTAAAACCGCCCCTCGGGCTCAGTATCTTATAAAAACACGCCCCTCGGGCAATATCACAAAAACAAGTATCAGTGCCTCGGGCATATCTCATGGTACAGTATCAGCCCCTCGGGCATATCACATGGAACAATATCAGCCCCTCAGGCTATATTTTCCGTATCAAAATGGGTACCCGCGCTCACTGGGGGTGTACAGACTCCGGGAGGGGCCCCTTACGGTCGAAGCGCAATATCATATCTCGTGGTAGGCGTACCACCCGCTCCCATTTACATCATATGTTGTGGTAGGCGTACCACCCGCTCCCATTTATATCATATTTTGTGGTAGGCGTACCACCCGTTCCCATTTACATCACATCTTGTGGTAGGCATACCACCCGTTTCCCATTTATATCATATCTTGTGGTAGGCGTACCACCCCTTCCCATTTACATCATATCTTGTGGTAGGCGTACCACCCGTTCCCTTTCACATCATTTAAAATCTCATTTAAATCTCTAAACCAAATAAAAGTGGCTGAGTTGTAAAACAGTGGAAAACAACATGACTGAGTTCAAGTAATGAATCAAAACAGTGAGGAAACAGTGATAAATACCCCCGAAGGGTTCAAATAACCGGTACGAAGCCCAAATATGGCAATCAGCCCAAATCATGATCATATCAAATAAGTTTCAATCAAATATGTAGTAAAAATCATCAATCGGGACTGACCAAGTCACAATCCCTAGTAGTAAACGACCCCACGCTCATCATCGAGCGAGTGCCTCACCTCAATATAGCACTACGATGTGCAATCCGGGGTTTCAAACCCTCAGAACATCATTTACAATCATTACTCACCTCGAACCGGCTAAATCCTTAGCCCGCGACGCCTTTGCCCTTCAAATTGGCCTTCACATGCGTCGAATCTATCCAAAATTAGAACTAATATGTCACAATATGCTGGGGTAACAAAGCCCACGCGAAAACAATCAATAAATACTAAGAAATTTTGAAATTAGCAAAACCCGAGCCCCGGGCCCATTTTTCAAAGCTTAGAAATTTTCACATCAACGGGTTCCTCATCTCCTCACGAGTTCAACCATACTAAAATTATCGAAATCCGACATCGGATCGACCTCCAATTCTTTAAATCTAAACTTAAGGGTTTTCCACAATTTCCCCAACTTAAATCACCAATTAAGTGCTAAATATAGCGATTTACTGGAGTAATTTGACCAAGGTTGAGTTAAGTACACTTACCCCGATGTTTCCCTTGGAAATCTTCCAAGAATTGCCTCAAAACTCGCTTTAATCCGAGCTCTATAGCACCAACTATGTTCAAGATGGTCAAAATTCCCTCTTTTAAGAATTTGTCCCAAAAGCCTCTTTGGATATGTTCTCAAGGCTGATTTTGGTGTGATTTAGGGTGTTTCGGAGATGTTTCTCCTAGATGGTAACGAAAATGGGTTTTACATGGCCTAGGAGTACTGGTTTTCATTTATAAAGGGTCGAAAATCGAGACAAGAACGTCACTGTCGGGTTTAAAATGCGATCGCATATCTGTCGCATAACAGATATGTGGTCTGCATTTTGGACGTAACCATCGCAGATTGTGACCTAGTCTTCATCGCAAAGTCAATGTGAGGCATGGTTTGCGGTCCGCATTCCAGGAATG
>MCJB01002224.1:320587-338632 GCA_002018475.1 Nicotiana obtusifolia | reverse complement strand
TCCGCATTCCAGGAATGCGATCGCATTTTCGACCGCATTCTTGACGTTGATTTTTGTCCAAAAACCTGTCTTGGTCTGCGATTTCGATGTAGGATATGCTGTCCGCATGTTATAAATGCGACCGCATTTCCTACCGCATTTCTGACATGAACTTTGCCCAGAAATCTGCCTGTGTTTGTGATCTCTTTGAGAGATATGCAGTCCGCATTCGAGAAATGCGATCGCATTCTCAACTCTGGTTCTTTTGCAAATTTCTTTTCCAACGATGAATTAGTCTGTTTCACCACCCAAAACTCACCCGAGGCCTCCGGAACCTCAACCAAACATGCCAACATATCCCATAACATTATTCAAACTTGTTCCAACCTTCGAAACGCTCAAAACAACCTCTCAACACCAATTTCACGTCGGATTCAAGCCTAAGAGTTCCAAAATCTTCTAAATCACTCTTTTGATCTAAACCCAACCAAACCACGTCCGAATGACCTGAAATTTTGCACACAAGTCCTAAATCACATATCGAAGCTATAGCAACTTTCGGAATTCCATTCCGACCCTCAGATCAAAATCTCGCCTAACAACCGGAAATCGTCAAAAATTCTAACTTCACCATTTCAAGCCTAACTCTACATGGGACTTCCAAAACCAATTCCGATAACACTCTTAAGTCATAAACCACCTCCCGAAACTAACCGAACCATCGGGACTCACATCTGAGCCCTCTAACTCATAAGTCAACATCCGGTTGACTTTTCCGGTTTAAACCTTCTTGAAAGAGACTAAGTGTCTTGTTTCTTACCAAATCCACCCCGCACTCAACTACTCAACTTGATTACATAAAGCACGGCTAACGAACCATAATAAGGGAGAAACGGGGGAAAACAGAGTGGTAACTCATGAGACAACTTGGCGGGTCGTCACATTCTCCACCACTTAAACAAACGTTCGTCCTCGAACGAGTCAAGAAACATACCTGGAGCCTCAAATAGGTGAGGATATCTGCTCCACATCTCTTGCTCGGTTTCTCAGGTAGCCTCCTCCATGGATCGACCTCTCGACTGAACTTTCACTGAAGCTATCTCCTTGGACCTCAACTTCCAGACCTAACGATCCAAAATCGCCACTGGCTCCTCATCATAGGTCAAATCATCGTTCAACTGAATTGTGCTGAAGTACAAGATATGAGACGGATCCCCAATATACTTCCGAAGCATAGAAACATGAAATATTGGGTGTACACTCGACAGGCTGGGTGGCAAAGAAAGCTCATAAGCCACCTCCCCAACTCTCCGAAGCACTTCAAACGGCCCAATGAAGCGAGGACTCAATTTCCCTTTCTTCCCGAATCTCATAACACCTTTCATGGGCGAAACTTTCAGCAAGACCTTCTTGCCAACCATGTAGGACACATCTCGAACCTTCTTATCGGCATTACTCTTTTGCCTCGACTGTGCTGTACGGAGCCTCTCCTGGATCACTTTCACCTTTTCTAGAGCATCCTGAACCAAACCAGTCCCCAATAGCCTAGCCTTGCCGGGCTCAAACCAACCAACTGGAGATCTACACCGCCTCCCATACAAAGCCTCATACGGAGCCATCTGAATACTTGATTGGTAGCTGTTGTTATAAGCGAACTCTGCAAGCGGCAGAAACTCATCCCATGAGCCTCCGAAATCAATAGCACATGCACGCAACATGTCCTCCAATATTTGGATAGTACGCTCGGACTGCCCATCCGTCTGAGGATGAAAGCTGTGCTTAACTCCACCTGAGTACCCAACTCCCTCTGCATGGATCTCCAGAACTGCGAGGTAAACTGGGTACCTCTATCCGAAATGATAGAAACTGGAACACCATGCAGCCGAACAATCTCTCGGATATAGATCCTTGCCAACCGTTATGAAGAATAGGTAGTACACACAGGAATGAAGTGCCCGGACTTGGTCAGCTGATCCACAATCACCCAATAGCATCGAACTTCTTCAAAGTCCGTGGAAGTCCAACAACAAAGTTCATAGTAATTCGCTCCCACTTCCACTCGGGAATAGCCATCTGCTGAAGCAAGCCACCCGGTCTCTGATGCTCATATTTTACCTGCTGACAGTTGAGACACCGAGCTACAAATCCCACAATATCTTTCTTCATCCTTCTCCACCAATAATATTGTTTCAAGTCCTGATACATCTTTGCGGCACCTGGATGAATGGAATACCGCAAGCTATGGGCCTCCTCCAGAATCAACTCCCGAAGCCCATCTACATTGGGTACACAAATCCGGCCCTGCATCCTCAACACTCCATCGTCGCCGATGGCCACATCTTTAGCATCATTATGCTGGACTCTGTCCCTAAGGACAAGCAAATGCGGATCGTCATACTGGCGCTCCCTGATGCGATCAAATAACAAAGACCGAGAAACCACACAAGCCAACACCCGGCTAGGTTCCGAAATTTCTAATCTCACAAACCTGTTAGCCAAGGCTTGAACATCAACTGCAAGAGGTCTCTCCCCAACTGGAATGTATGCCAAACTCCCCATACTTACTGCCTTTCGGCTCAAAGCATCGGCCACCACGTTGGCCTTTCCCGGATGGTATAATATAGTGAGGTCATAATCCTTGAGCAACTCCAACCATCTCCGCTGCCTCAAATTAAGATCCTTTTGCTTGAACAAATGTTGAAGGCTGCGATGATCAGTAAACACCTCACAAGACACGCCATACAAATAATGCCTCCAAATCTTCAGTGCATGGACTATGGCAGCCAACTCCAAATCATGAACGGGGTAGTTCCTCTCATGGGGCTTCAACTGACGAGAAGCATAAGCAATAACTCTACCCTCATGCATTAGTACACAACCAATCCCAACTCTCGAGGCATCACAATACACAGTATACGAACCTGAAGCTGATGGCAAAACCAATACTGGAGCTGTGGTCAAGGCTGTCTTGAGCTTTTAAAAGCTCTCCTCGCACTCGTCCGACCATACAAATGGAACACCCTTCTGAGTCAATTTGGTCAAGGGCGATGCAATGGATGAGAATCTCTGAACAAACCGGCGAAAGTAGCCTGCCAACCTAAGAAAGCTACGAATCTCTGTGACAGAGGATGGTCTAGGCCAGCTCTGAACCGCCTCTATCTTCTTTGGATCAACCTGTATACCCTCGCTGGACACTACGTGTCCTAAGAAAGCCACTGAATCGAGCCAAAACTCACACTTCGAGAATTTTGTATAAAGCCTCTCCTCCCTCAATCTCTGCAATACAACTCGCAAATGTTCCGCGTGTTCCTCCTGACTACGTGAGTACACCAGAATATCATCAATGAATACAACCACGAACGAATCTAGATAAGGCCGAAATACATTGTTCATTAACTGCATGAACGTTGCTGGGGCATTGGTTAGCCCGAAAGACATAACAAGAAACTCATAGTAACCATATCTAGTTCGGAAATCAGTCTTAAGAATGTCTGAATCCCTGCTTTTCAACTGGTGATATCCTGAACGGAGATCAATCTTGGAGAACACTCGCGTTCCCTGAAGCTGGTCAAATAAATCATCGATGCAATGAAAGGGATACTTGTTCTTGATTGTTACATTGTTCAATTGCCTATAATCGATGCACATTCTCATTGTGCCATCCTTCTTCTTCACAAACAGAACCGGTGCACCCCAAGGTGACACACTAGGCCGAATGAACCCCTTTTTAGGAGTTCCTGAAGTTGCTCCTTCAATTCTTTCAACTCTGCTGGTGCCATACGATACGGTGAAATAGAGATGGGCTGAGTGCCCGGCACCAGGTCAATACCAAAATCAATATCCCTGTCCGGTGGCATGCCCGACAGGTCTGCAGGAAAGACATTGGGAAAATCCCTCACAACTGGAATAGAATCAATGCTTGGAGTCTCAGCTCCAACATTGCTCACAAACGCTAGGTATGAAAGGCAACCCTTCCCAACCATACGCTGGGCCTTTAAGAACGATATCACCCTACTAGGGACATAATCGGTCACGCCATGCCACTCGATCCGCGGCACACCCGGCATAGCCAAAGTAACTGTCTTAGCATGACAGTGTAAAATAGCACGACACGGAGATAACCAATCCATGCCCAAAATGACATCAAAATCTACCATGCTTAATAGCAATAGGTACACTCGGGTCTCCAGACCCCCAATAGTTACTACACACAATCGGTACACACGGTCTACAACAACAGTATCACCCATCGGGGTAGACACATGAACAGATAAAGCAAGAAACTCCCGGGGCATACCCAAATAATGAGCAAAATATAAGGACACATATGAATAGGTGGAACCGGGATCAAATAATACAGAGGCATCTTTGTGGTAGACTGAAACAATACCTGTAATAAGGGCATCTGAAGCACTAGCATCTGTCCTGCCTGGAATAGCATAGAATCGAGCCTGGCCACCGCTTGCTCGACTTCCCCCTCTGGGGCGACCTTTGGCTGCCTGACCTCCACCCCTAGCTGGCTGGGCGGGTGGTAAAGTAAATGGAGCAGTAGTCTAGGGTTGACCCCTCTGTTGGGACGATCTAGCACCATGATGCAGACAATGCCTCCACATGTGGCCCATCTCGCCACACTCATAACAGTTCCCTGGTGCTCTAGCAGATGCAATCGGCATAGAAGGACCCTGGGCCGACGGAGCACGGGCTGGAAGGGCGCTGAGTGATGACTGGCCCTGCTGCAACCCATGATAACCACGACCTACAGATGCCCCACGGCACTCTGGACGAGCTAACTGAGCAGGCCTGAAGGAACGACCTCTACCCTGCTGAAACTGGCCCCTCGAAGGAATGCCACTGTAACTACCCGATCCTCGAGGCCTCTTAGCCTCCCTCTCCTCTCGCTCCTGACAGCGAACCGTCTCAATATCGCGAGCTATATCAACCACCTCCTCGAAAGTAGCACCCAATACTCTCTCCCTGGTCATAAGAATACGGAGATGATAGTTAAGGCCATCCACAAACCTCCTGATCCTTTCACGATCAGTCGGAACCATCCAGACAGCATGACGAGCCAACTCAAAAAATCTTGACTCATACTGCGACACAGTCATATCCCCCTGTCGCAGCCCTTCGAACTGTCTACGCAGCTCCTCTCTGCGGGACTGCGGCACATACTTCTCCAAGAAAAGAGCGGAGAACTGCTGCCAAGTAAGGGGTGCTGCATCAACCGGCCTACGCCTCTCATACGCCTCCCACCAATTAAAGGAAGCTCCCGTAAACTGAAATGTGGTAAATGCCACACCACTAGACTCAAGAATCCCCGCTGTACGGAGCATTCGCTGACACTTGTCAAGAAAACCCTGGGCATTCTCGCCCTCAGCACCACTGAATGACGGAGGCTGGAGTCTGCCAAACCTCTCAAGATGACGCTGCTCATCATCCGGCATAATTGGTACTATGTATTCCTGAGTTGGTGCAACTGGCTGGGCTGGAGGTGCCCCAGGCATCTGAAGTCCCTGCACTACCTGCTCAGGCGTGTGAGCAGCGGGGGTCCGATTGTCTCCCCCGGCCTGTGAAGTAGCTGCCGCTGTGTTGGCTGAGACTGCTTGAGCCAGGCTAGTGCAAACGGTCAAGATCTGAGCCAAGTCCTCCTGAAGACCTGGAATCACAATTGGCACAGCTAGTGCCTGAACTGGTGCTGCTGGAGGCTGTTCCTGAGCTGGGGCAGCTGGTGGATCAACAGATGCTGCCCTCGCTGCTCTGCCTCTACACGACCATGACCGCGTCCTCGGCCTCTGGTGGCCTCAGTGGGTGGTACTGGTGGTCGTCCACCTCGTCCGTTAGTTCGCGGCCTCACCATCTGTGAGAGAATAGGATAGCAGAAGTTTAGTGCTCGGATCCACAAGTTCGCACGACAAGAATTTCAAGAATATGGAGTTTTCCTAAAAAGGTTCCGCAGCCTCTCGAAGATAAGTATAGACGTCTCTGTACCGATCCGCGAGACTCTACTAAACCCGCTCATGACTCGTGAGACCTATGTAACCTAGGCTCTGATACCAACTTGTAACGATCCTAACCCCGAAGCCGGTCGTGATGGCGCCTCTCGTGAAGACAAGGCTAGCCAATTCAAACAAAACCTCAATTTAAGCAGTTAATTTAACAAGGAGATAGTACTAGCAAAATTTAATAACAGTAAATTGCGGAAACATAGCTAACCATCCCGACAACAGCCCGAAACCGGGGTGTCACAAAGTCATGAGCAACTAATGAAATCCTAATAACAAGATTACTATTACAATATCTCTGGCACAATTGTTTGAAGAAAGTGGAAACAACAAGATAAAAGAGATACGGGGCTGCGGACGCCAACAGCTACCTCGTAGTATCTGAATGACCGCTCTGACAGTCGTAGTCAACGCCTCGGAGCGGAATCAATAACGCTTGAATCTGCACACATGGTGCAGGGAGTAATGTGAGTACTTCCAACTCAGTGAGTAATAATCATAAATAATGGCGGAAGGCAAGAAAACACACAAAGCACAAGGCAATCCATATTGAAGCAATAAAACATCATTAAAACAGTAAGTCGGTGAGAATCAAGTAGAAAATCCTTTCAACAGGTGAAACATGTAAGTCTTTCAATTAAATAACGTGAAATAAAAGAAGACATTTAAAACCGCCCCTCGGGCTCAGTATCTTTTAAAAACACGCCCCTCGGGCAATATCATAAAAACTGTATCAGCCCCTCGGGCATATCTCATGGTACAGTATTAGCCCCTCGGGCATATCACATGGAACAATATCAGCCCCTCGGGCTATATTTTCCGTATCACAATGGGTACCCACGCTCACTGGGGGTGTACAGACTCCGGGAGGGGCCCCTTACGGCCCAAGCGCAATATCATATCTCGTGGTAGGCGTACCACCCGCTCCCATTTACATCATATCTTGTGGTAGGCGTGCCACCCGTTCCCATTTATATCATATCTTGTAGTTGGCGTACCACCCGTTCCCATTTATATCACATCTTGTGGTAGGCGTACCACCCGTTCCTATTTACATCATATCGTGTGGTAGGCGTACCACCCGTTCCCTTTTACATCATTTAAAATGTCATTTAAATCCCTAAACCGAATAAAAGTGGCTGTGTTGTAAAACAGTGAAAAACAATATGACTGAGTTCAAGTAATGAATCAAAACAGTGAGGAAACAGTGATAAATACCCCTGAAGCGTTCAAATAACCGGTACGAAGCCCAAATATGGCAATCAGCCCAAATCATGATCATATCAAATAAGTTTCAATCAAATATGTAGTAAAAATCATCAATCGGGACTGACCAAGTCACAATCCCCAGTAGTAAACGACCCCACGCTCATCATCGAGCGAGTGCCTCACCTCAATATAGCACTACGATGTGCAATCCGGGGTTTCAAACCCTCAGAACATCATTTACAATCATTACTCACCTCGAACCGGCTAAATCCTTAGCCCGCGACGCCTTTGCCCTTCGAATTGGCCTCCGCGTGCGTCGAATCTATCCAAAATTAGAACTAATATGTCACAATATGCTGGGGTAACAAAGCCCAAGCGAAAACAATCAATAAATACTAAGAAATTTCAAAATTAGCAAAACCCGAGCTCCGGGCCCATTTCTCAAAGCTTAGAAATTTTCACATCAACGGGTTCCTCATCTCCTCACGAGTTCAACCATACTAAAATTATCAAAATCCGACATCGGATCGACCTCCAATTCTTTAAATCTAAACTTAAGGGTTTTCCACAATTTCCCCAACTTAAATCACCAATTAAGTGCTAAATATAGCGATTTACTGGAGTAATTTGACCAAGGTTGAGTTAAGTACACTTACCCCGATGTTTACCTTGGAAATCTTCCAAGAATTGCCTCAAAACTCGCTTTAATCCGAGCTCTATAGCTCCAACTATGTTCAAGATGGTCAAAATTCCCTCTTTTAAGAATGTCCCAAAAGCCTCTTTGGATATGTTCTCAAGGCTGATTTTGGTGTGATTTAGGGTGTTTTGGAGATGTTTCTCCTAGATGGTAACGAAATTTTACATGGCCCAGGAGTACCGGTTTCCATTTATAAAGGGTTGAAAATCGAGACAAGAACGTCCCTGTCGGGTTTAAAATGCGATCGCATATTTGTCGCATAACAGATATGTGGTCTGCATTTTGGACGTAACCATCGCAGATTGTGCCCTAGTCTTCATCGCAAAGTCAATGTGAGGCATGGTTTGCGGTACGCATTCTAGGAATGCGATCGCATTTTCGACCGCATTCTTGACGTTAATTTTTGTCCAGAAATCTTTCTTGGTCTGCGATTTCGATGTAAGATATGCGGTCCGCATGTTAGAAATGCAACCGCATTTCCTACCGCATTTCTGACATGAACTTTGCCCAGAAATCTGCCTGGGTTTGCGATCTCTTTGAGAGATATGCAGTCCGCATTCGAGAAATGCGACCGCATTCGAGAAATGCGACCGCATTCTCAACTCTGGTTTTTCTGCAAATTTCTTTTCCAACGATGAATTAGTCCGTTTCACCACCCAAAACTCACCCGAGGCCTCCGGAACTTCTACCAAACATGCCAATATATCCCATAACATTATTCAAACTTGTTCCAACCTTCGAAACGCTCAAAACAACCTCTCAACACTAATTTCACGTCGGATTCAAGCCTAAGAGTTCCAAAATCTTCTAAATCACTCTTTTGATCTAAACCCAACCAAACCACGTCCGAATGACCTGAAATTTTGCACACAAGTCCTAAATCACATATCGAAGCTACAGCAACTTTCGGAATTTCATTCCGACCCTCGGATCAAAATCTCGCCTAACAACCGGAAATCGCCAAAAATTCTAACTTCACCATTTCAAGCCTAACTCTACACGGGGCTTCCAAAACCAATTCCGATCACACTCCTAAGTCATAAACCACCTCCTGAAACTAACCGAATCGTCGAGATTCACATCTGAGCCCTCTAACTCATAAGTCAACATCCGGTTGACTTTTCCGGTTTAAACCTTCTTGAAAGAGACTAAGTGTCTTGTTTCTTACCAAATCCACCCCGCACTCAACTACTCAACTTGATTACATAAAGCACGGCTAACGAAGCATAATAAGGCGAAAACGGAGGAAAACGGAGCAATAACTCATAAGACGACTAGCCGGGTCGTCACAATTTCAATGCATAATAAATGCACTGCTTCAGGTGAAAAAAGTACTCAAAGACAAAGCAGTTAATTAGCTGGACGCTTATAACTAGTGATAACCAATATTAAAAGGTTACTAAACACAGGCGTAAAAAAGATCCTCTTACGCTCATTTGAAAGAGAATAACAGCACAAGCACTGCTTCTAACTAAAAGCTTGGATATCATTAAGGCCTACTCTACGAAATCTTGGTTAAAGTACGAAACCGAAGCTAAAAGAGAAAGTTTTTTTACTTACTTTCAGATAAATTTAATGATGAAATACTCCTCACATTCGCTTGAACAAAAAGCATGATCTATAAATTCCTCATGGTGTCACCAGAGTGGAAGATAATTTTCATTCTTGGTAGCATCCTTGGAATTACGCAGGTATTGAAAAACTCATTCACCTGCGTATAGGAGTAAATGTGAAAATTATATGCTTACCTCGCAATTTTACTATTAGAAAAATTAATTTAATGACTTCGAGGCAATTTTCAAAAAGGTTAGATGATCATCTGTGAGATTAACCATCATAGTTAATTACTGGATTATATGTGTTAGTGGATAATAAAATACATATTAGTCGATATGTGTACAAGTTAGTCCAGACATCACGTTAGTACAAACTAGTTTCTAATAGAGAATATATTAACAAATTCTTGCGGAAGCCATAAAAGCCACATACAAATTAAGTTTATGTATAACTATAAAATGTTACTATTAGTCACTTGTACAGTTACATGCAAGCGTGTTTACCTTGACATGCATTATTAGGGTTCTGCAACACAATTTATCATCCTACTCGGAAAAAAATTTAGAAACATGAGAATTCAAAGCCTCACATCAAAGAACTCCAAGATCAAGCTGGCCGCAAACAGAACCCGAGTAAATCCTCTATATTGTCAAAATATCCGCCAACCATTTAACATGGATTAACAAACAGAATTGCGTCAAAATAGTAAAGTAGCAAAAGAAGTCATGACAAACTTGTTTTGGAGGAACCTATTCGATGTACTACATCCAATGAAATATTAGCTATCACAAGGTAACTAATTTTAGCCCATTATTTATCAAAAAAATTAGAAATAAGCAAATAAACTCAGGAAGTCGGCTAGGGTACTGATAAGTTTCACGATCTAAGCTGAAACAATCAATCGAATCGAATTATAGATGAAACTGCGTAAAATGAAAGAGAGAAGCAGAAACAGAGGAATATTCTAGAGAGAAAATTCTGGAATGAAATATCTGTGCAACTTATCTTCCAAAATGAGAGATTACAAAATATATACACTAACTAATACATCCAACTAACTGCCAGCTAACTAATTTGATAACCACTATCTATCTCTAACAAATCATTGACTATGGTCTCACTACTGAGATTAAATACAAAGTATATAAAGTAATGCTTGGTTAGATGACTAAGTGACCTAAGTGACTGTTGTACACGTGGCAGACTCCTTTGCACCCCCTCAAGCTAGGGGATATGAAAATGTTCTTCTATCATAGCTTGGACACCAAATAGGAATGTAGAAACTTACTTAGACCCTTGTTCAATATATCTGCTTGTTGCTCAGTAGAGGACAGATAGATGCTATGTAACTAAGCCTTGTTGAACTTCCTCCCAAATGAAGCGATAGTCAATTTCAATGTGCTTGATCCGCTGATAGAAGACCGGATCGGCAGCAATTTGAATGGCAACCAGTAGTTAGGAACAAACAAGGATAACTCAATATCGAATTCTTTGAACAAACCAATAATAAGCCAGACAAGTTCAGAAACAGTGGAAGGCAAACACCTATACTCTAACCTTTATTGAGCTTCTGGAAACAGTGCTTTATTTCTTGAATTTCCAAGAGAGCAGATAATCACCACGCTTCACTAAATAACCAATAATACATCTTCTGGTATTGGGACAAGAGTCCCAATCAGCATCACAATAAGCAACTAAAGCCTCAGTACTAGAAGTAGAAACTAATATTCCCTAGATATGCTCTTCTTTGATATATCTGACTACCTTTACAGCAACAACCATATGTGATTCCTTGGGTGCATGCAGAAATTGATTGAGGCACTGAATTGCAAAAGCAATGTTAGCCCGGGTAATAGTCAAATACTATAATTGCCCAACTAACCTCTGGTAGTTACCAAGATCAGGATCATAACTGGGAGTAGTACCAACATGATGATCAAACTCAGAAGTTACCAACTTCATACAAGGTTTCATAGGAGCCCCAAAAGGCCTTGCACCAAAAAGTCCAATATTTGATATCAATTCCAAAGTGTACTTTTTTTGATGCATAACAATGCCTGTGCTATTCCTTACAAACTCTATATCATGAAAGTATATGAGATTTCCCAAATTCTTGATTTTAAAATTGTGTTAAAGGATGTCCTTAGTATCCTGGATCAAGTGCAAATTATCTCCAGTAATCAGAAGGTCATCCATATACAATAAAACTACCACAATGTGTCCATCCACATTATTAGTGAAGAGAGAATAGTCTAAACGAATTTGTAAAAATTCTGAGGAGAGCAAAGCAATGGTGAGTTTGAGGTTCCACCGTCTTGAGGCTTGCTTAAGTCCAGGACTTGAGCAACCTACAGACTTTGTATCCTCTTTCTATAGGAGTAAATCCATATGGAAGAGTCATATAGACTTTTCATTTAGACCACCTTTGCAAAAAGGCATTGTAGACATTTATCTATTAGATGAGCAGCCTTTTGCTAATGCAACGTCAAGAACTGCCCTAACTGTAACCATTTTCACCATAAGTGAAAAGGTCTCCTGATATTCCAACCCTTCCTTTTGGTTGTAAAATTGCTTTGAATCTTTTTACATCCCCTTTATACTTCAGTTTGTACACGCATGTATATCCTATAAATTTCTTCCCTGGTGGTAAAGGAATAACATCCCATATTTGATTTTCTTCCAAGGCTTGTATTTCTGCCTTGATGGCCTCAATACATATAGGATCCTTAGTATTCTCATAATAAGATTTGGGTTCTATTTCACTTGAGAAATGAGATCGGTATTGGTAATATGGAGAAAGAAACGGCCTTCTGGTCTGGACTTTATCTGGTCTAATAATCCTTGAGCCAGATGAGGGGTCTGCTCTCCCTCTCTAATCTCCTATAGGGTGACTATATCTGCCTCACTCTCCATATTATAATGCTTGAAAGATGTACTAGGTAAATTACGATAAACCTGAGATGTTGTAGAAGCAGGTGGATCCTCTTCAACATCAAGGAAACAGGAGGACAAAGAAGGGATATGTGTGGCACCATTCAATTGAGAATGTTTGAAAAGAAATATATGCTGAAAGAATTTGACATCCCCACCGACAAAGAAGGTCTCCAGATAAAAAAAAAAAAAATAAATAGCCTTTTTGAGACGTGGCGTATCCCATCGTCGCAGATTTGCTTGCCCTAATTGGTAGCATAACACAATCACGAGTGCAAAATTGGTGTATAAAACTTAGGCTCGCTAGTCAATGATAGTATAATTATTAAATTGTCTTCGTAAGGATTAGTTTAAATAATGTTCAAATAAATCTTCAACTTAACACTATTTAGGAAATAAATATTTGATGTTGAATTACTAACGAACTAATAGTAAAACTAAGATTATCAACTACGAAAGATTATTGGAAATTGGGGAGCTAGATAGCAATAATTAAATATCAGTGAGAGAAATAAGGGCATTGACAAGATATGTACTCGACTATTATTCGGGATATAACTGTATTCTAAGTTCAACTCTTAAGGTCTATTGGTTCTCTCAATTTCAATAGATGCTTAGATTATCTTTAGGATTCAAATTATTCTTTCGAATGTACGATAGTTTCGTTAAATAACCTATTCACAAGTGCTATGAACATATGCAAGAATACGTTAAATGAATGATCTTACGAAGAACGTTTATGGACTATTCCTCTATATTGGGTCAATTGATACTCTACAAGCTCTTTCGATTACCTATGAGAGTCGTAAAATTTACCAAATGAGATAAATTTGTAACAACACTTCTCTTCCGATTAAAGTAAAACCACAAATAGCATTGCAATTTAATTTGAAACTCGTTCAAGGAATTCAAGCAACTAACATTAATCAAATTCTTGAATAATAATCAAGTCACAACATCTGTCAATAGCCCTAAGAAGGATTATTTCATAGTGGAAAATATTTTCATCACAAGAGTATTAAGAGGACTAGAAAATATTACTACCCACGAATTCAAACGAACTTGTCACGACCCAAAATCCCAACCTGGTCGTGATGGCGCCTTTCGTGAAGACAAGGCCAGCCGAACCAATCCAACACCGCTAAACATTTTAAACAACACGAAGATAATATAAATACGGTTTAATATTAGTCAATTGCAGAAAATATCATATAGCAACCATCCCGACTACAGCCCTCAGATCGGGGTGTCACAAAGTCATGAGCCACTAGAGAAGACCTACTGATAATATATCTAATACAATATCTTAAGTACAAATGTTTGAGGGAAGCAAAATCAACAAAAGAAAAGAGTTACGGAGCTGCGGACGCAAGCAGCTACCTCGTAATCTCTGAAGCTTCGGTCCAGTAGTAATATTCAGTACCTCTGAGTGGGACCGCTAACGCCTGAATCTGCACACAAGGTGCAGGGAGTAAAGTGAGTACTTCCAACTCAGTGAGTAATAAAAGTAAATAAGAACTGAAGATAAGAAACATTTAAATCATTACACAGTCCACCACGGAACAATAACACATTTTACCTTCCACAGAATTATGTGAAGTAAACAGAACAACCACAAACCAAATATGCAATGCAATGCAATGCGATGCGATGCTATGCCATGCAATGTAATGCAATGCTAGTCATGCTAGTCAACACTAGCCATGACCTGTGACGGCGTGCCACACGATCCCCTGGGTACCCGCGCTAGGTGGGTGGTTCCGGCGCAATATATATATAAACTAGTCATACTAGTCAACACTAGTCATGACATGTGACGGCGTGCCACCCGATCCATATATAACAATCGTTTGAAAACATCATTTAGTTTTCTAAAACCAAGTTCAAATAATGATTCAAAGCGTTTTTAAATACCCCTGAAGGGTTTACATCCATACAAATCTATACCTCGTGACGGCGTGCCACCCGATCCATATATAACAATCGTTTGAAAACAGCGTATGTGTTTCAAAAATCAAGTTGATTAAATGCTTCATGCAACAACAATGGCGGTATGCCCAATAACACCCTTGTAGGGTCCACACAACTGGCGATATGCCCGATAACACCCTCGTAGGGTCCACACAACTGGCGGTATGCCCAACATAGTAATACACATACAACAACAATCACCCTTGAAGGGTTAAGAAAATCGACGCGAAGCCCAAACATGGCAATCAGCCCAATCACAATATTATCAATTGAGTTTCAGTCAAGAACGCAGTAAAAACTATCAACCGGGATGGACCAAGTCCCAATCCCCATTCATAAACAACCCATGCTCATCACCGAGCAAGTATCTCACCTCATCACAACACTATGAGGTGCAATCCGGGGTTTCGAACCCTCAGGACGTCATTTACAAGTATTACTCACCTCAAACCGGCTAAATCCTTAGCTCACGACGCCTTTGCCCTTCAAATTGGACTCCACGCGCGTCGAATCTACCAAAATCGTAATGAATACGTCACAATTAATTCGATAAAGTCAATACAATTTATAGGAATAAATTCCATATGAAAATACTAATTTTTCCAATTAAAATCCGAAATTTGCACTTAAATTCGCCCGTGGGGCCCACATCTCGGAACCCGACAAAAGTTATAAAATCCGAATACCCATTCCGATACGAGTTCAGCCATACCAAATTTATCAAATTCCGATAACGAATCGACCTCCAAATCTGGAATTTTCATTTTTGGAAGATTTTACAAAAATTCCGATTTCTTTCATCAAAACTCGAATTAAACGATGAATATAACCATGGATTTATGAAATATAGTCACTTTCGGATGTAGAACACTTACCCAGCCGAAGCTATGAAGAAATCCTCAAAAAATCGCCCAAGAACCGTGCTCCAAAAATCCAAAACGAAATGAAGAAAATGACCATTTTTGGTCCTTATATTTCTGCCATCAACAGTGCAGAAGTACCAGCCAACTTTAATCAATCGTAACTTTCTGTATATATGTCCAAATGATGGATGGTTTATCTTTTTAGAAACTATATTCGAAGGGCTATAACCTTTATTTTTGGATCATCTCCAAATTCCTTACAGATTACGAGATATAAGCTTTCAAAGTCGGTCCCGTGCAGCAGAAATTTCTGCCATGTACAGTGTCTGGAAAACAACAGCAGTACCAGCCAACTTTAATCCAACGTAACTTTCTGTATATATGTCCAAATGATAAATGATTTATTATTCTGGAAACTAGATTTAAAGGGCTACAACTTTCATGTTTTGATAATTTCAAAATTCCTTATATATTGTGAGATATAAGCTCCCAAAATCAGCTCCGTGCAGCAGAATTTCTGCAATGCACCAGCAATAAACAAATGGATAGAAATGGTCCGAAACTACTCCGAAACGCACCCGAGTCATCCGGAACCCCGTCCGGATATACCAACAAGTCCTAAAACATATTAAGGACTTAATCGTGGCCTTAAATCACATCCAAAAATGCTAAAAACATGAATCATACCCCAATTCAACTTAACAATTCCAACTTCTACATTCGATGCCGAAACATATCAAATCGAGTCCGATTGACCTCAAATTTTGCACACAAGTCATAAATGACATAACGGACCTATGGACTTTTTCAAAACTGGATTCCGACCCCGATATCAAAAAGTCAACCCCTCGGTCAAACTTTCCAAAAATCTTCTATTTTCCAACATTCGCCAAAATGCGTTGAATTGTCCTACGGACTTCCAATTTTAAATCCGGACATACGCCTAAGTCCGAAATCACCATACGAAGCTATACAAACTCTCGGAATTCCATTCCGACCCTCGGATCAAAATCTCGCCTAACAACCGGAAATCGCCAAAATACTAACTCCACCAATTCAAGCCTAATTCTACATGGGACCTCCAAAACCAATTCCGATCACACTCCTAAGTCATAAATCACCTCCCGAAGCTAACCGAACCACCGGAACTCACATCCGAGTCCTCTAACTCATAAGTCAACATCCGGTTGACTTTTTCAACTTAAACCTTCTTAAAAGAGACTAAATGTCTCATTTCTTACCAAATTCACTCCGAACGCAAACTACTCAACTCGATCACATAAAACACGGATAACGAAGCATAATGCAACAGAAATGGGGAAAACGGAGCGGTAACTCATGAGACGACTAGCCGGGTCGTCACACCTAGGAACCCAAGTTCAAGAGCTTCAACTTATTTTTCACGGCCTTATTGCTGAAGGTATGGTAGTGAATGAAGCATTTATGACTACAATGATTGAAAAATTGCCTCTTTCGTGGAGAGATTTCAAAAATTATCTAAAGCACAAGCGCAAAGAAATGAAGTTGGAAGATCTTGTAATCCGTCTCAAGATTGAGGAAGATAACAAAACAGCCGAGAAGAAGTCTCATGAAAATCCAACAATTATGGAAGCTAATATCATTGAGGAGACAGCTCCAAAAAGTAAGAAGAGGAAGGGGTCTTCTGGACAGACTAAGGAGCAGAACAAGAAAAAATTCAAGGGCAACTGCTACAATTATGGAAAAGCTAGTCACAAAGCCCCTGATTTTCATCTCCCTAAAAAGGACAAGAAAAAGGGACAGGCCAACATAGTGGAGAAGAATGATGAGATTGATGATCTGTGTGCAATGCTTTCGGAATGCAACTTAGTTAGAAATCCGAAGGAGTGGTAGATTGACTCTGGAGGCACTCGACATGTTTGTGCTGTCAAAGAAGCATTTGCAACTTACTCTATTGCTGGTCCCAAAGAACAGCTTTCCATGGGAAATATTGCAACAGCCAAGATTGAGGGTTATGGGAAGCTATTCCTGAAGATGACTTCCGGCAAGGTGTTAATGCTCAGCAGCGTTCTTTATGTTCCTACTATTAGGAAAATTTTAGTTTCAACTTCTTTACTTGTTAAGAATAAATTCAAATGTGTATTTGTATCTGACAAAGTTGTAGTAATCAAGAATAATATGTATGTTGGAAAGGGCTACCTCACAGAGGGTTTTTTCAAACTCAATATAATAGTTGTTGACAGTATTAATAAAATTTCAGCTTCTTCTTATTTATTTGAGTCAAATAATTTATGGCATATTCGCTTAGGACATGTCAATTATAAAACCTTGCGGAAGTTAATTAATTTAGAATTATTGCCTAAAATCGAGTGTAATAAATCAAAATGTCAAATATGTGTTGAATCTAAATTTGTAAAATATCCTTATAAGTCTGTTGAAAGGAAGTCAATCCTTTAGACTTAATTCATACTAACATTTGTGATATGAAGTCAATACCATCTCGTGGTGAGAAAAAGTATTTTATAACTTTTATCGACGACTGTATTCGATATTGCTATGTTTATTTGCTTAATTGTAAGAATGAAGCATTTGAAGCATTTAAGCAATACAAGAATGAAGTGGAGAATCAATTGAATAAAAAAATTAAAACGATTAGAAGTGATAGGGGTGGAGAATACGAATCTCCGTCTGCAGAAATATGTTCGAAATATGGAATTATCCATCAAACTACTGCCCCCTACACATATCAATCCAATGAAATTGCGAAAAGGATAAACTAGATATTAAAGGATATGATGAATTCTTTATTAATAAGTTTCGGCTTACCGCAGAGTTTGTGTGTGCGTGTGGGGGGGGG
>MCJB01002224.1:298726-320567 GCA_002018475.1 Nicotiana obtusifolia | reverse complement strand
GGGGGGGGGGGGGGGAACTATCCTTACAGCTAACCGAATACTCAACAAAGTACCCCACAACAAAACGCAATCTATTCTGTATGAAAAATGAAAAGGAAGAAAATCCAACTTGAAATATTTTAAAGTGTGGGGGTGTTTAGCAAAGATACAAGTACCTTTATCCAAAAGGATAAAAATTGAACCAAAAACTATGGATTGTGTTTTCATTGGAAATGCTACAAACCGTAAAGCATGTCGATTTTTGGTTCATAAATCTAATAATCCCGAAATTCATGTTAATACGGTATTTGAATCAGATAATGCTGAATTCTTTGAAAATATCTATCCGTCTAAAACTGAATGTGAGTCGTCAAGTGAAAGACCTAAACGACCATAGGAAGAACAAAAGGAAAATACTCCAAGTGAAGAGGATCCAAGGCGTAGCAAATGTCAAAGAACATTTACTTCCTTTGGACCAGATTTTGTGACATTCTTGCTTGAAAATGAGCCTCAAACTTTCAAAGCAGCTATGCCATCTTCTGATTCAGCATTTTGGAAAGAGGCAGTCAATAGTGAGATTCAATCAATTTTGGATAATCATACATGGGAATTGGTTGATCTTCCTCCAAGAAATAAGCCTTTAGGTTCGAAATAGATCTTTAAGAGGAAAATAAAAGCTGAAGGCACTATTGACAAATATAAGGCAAGACTTGTTATCAAAGGTTATAGACAAAAGGAAGGCCTAGATTACTTTGACACTTAGTCGTTAGTAACAAGAATAACATCTATCAGGGGTTGGTGGCACTGGCGGCCGTGTATGGTCTTGAAATCCATCAAATAGATATTAAAACAACTTTTTTAAATGGAGAATTGGAAGAAGAAATTTATATGGAACAACCTGAGGGTTTTGTGGTTCCTGGTAAAGAAAAGAAAGTGCGCAAACTTGTTAAGTCGCGTTATGGACTTAACCAAGCACCCAAACAATGCCATGCTATATTTGACCAAACAATATTGGCAAATGATTTTAAAACCAACGAGTGTGATAAATGTGTTTACATTAAAAACACTCGAGGTCATGAAGTCATTGTTTGTTTATATGTTGATGGCATTAATGAGCAACGATATGGCACATATAAATGCTACTAAGCGTATGCTAGCTAGCAAATTCTCCATGAAAGACTTATGAGTTGCTGAAGTGATCTTAGGAATCAGAATTTACAAGACTCCACAAGGTCTAGTATTATCACAGTCTCACTACATTGAAAAAGTACTTGACAAGTTCAAGTATTTGGATTTAAAGATTGACTCCAATTGACGTGAGTTATGCACTTCAAAATAATGAAGGTGAAAGTGACTCACGAATGGACTATGCAAAAGTATTGGGAAGTTTGATGAATATCATGAATTATACGCGACCAGATATAGCATGTGTTATTAGCAAACTGAATTGGTTTACAAGTAATTCTAATCAAATACATTGGATGGCAATAAAATGAGTTTTGGGGTATCTGAAACATAACCAAGACTATGCTCTGCATTATAACAAATATCCTTCCTTGATTGAGGGATATAGTGATGCAAATTGGATCACCGGATCATCTGAAGCTAAATCCACGAGTGGATATGTTTTTATAATTGGGAATGGAGCAGTGTCTTGAAAATCATCCAAACAAACGTGCATCGCCCGTTCTACAATGGAATCTGAATTCATAGCTTTAGACAAGGCTGGTGAAGAAGCTGAATGGCTCCGGAATTTCTTAGAAGATATTTCATTTTGGCCCAAACTTTTGGCACCTATATGTATACATTGTGATAGTCAAGCGGCAATAGGTAGGGCAGGGAGTGTTATGTATAATGAAAAATCTTGTCACATACGACGGAGACATAATACCGTTAGACAACTGCTCTCTAGTGGTGTTATCACAATTGACTACGTGAAGTCAAGAGATAACTATCGGATCCACTTACAAAAGGCCTATCTAGAGAGGCAGCTGAAAGATCATTGAAGGGAGTAGGGATAAGGCCTAGGACAAGTCATCATGGCGGTAACTTTACCTAGCAGACTGGAGATCCCAAGAGCTAGGTTCAAAGAGATAAAACAAAGTTTTGAATGACGGTCCAACATTGTCAAATGACTCAACACATTCTCGTGATGAAGAAAATGTTTAGAAATCAAGATAAAGCATTAAGGCTTTTTGATGAGTCAATAAAGCTTAAAGCTTCTTAATGATTTGCTAAGTCTAGCAGGAAATGACCAGATAGTGTATCTATAGGATTATACTTTTAGAAATCACCTATGTGAGTGTGAAGTGTAAGCTGCTTCAAGGGGAATGAAAGTAAATGCCCATTCTCTAAGCACTCATGAAATCAGGCGGTGTTCATGGCTGAAACGAACACAACCGTGAGAACCGTAGATGGTTAAGGGTTGATTGTGTGACTTATGTTGTCTAGGTATACAAGAAAGCTCGACGGTTCAAAGATATCAAATCTACCGATTGACCGAGTATATCCGATATAAGTTCACTAATGAAAACAACTTATCCAGATGCAATTATCCTTGCATGTAAATTACATACTCGTCCGTGCATTCTTTTGTCTTATAGCCATTCCCCATTCATGTAGGGGATTGTTGGGATTGAAGCTTGGTGAATGATAAATGGAGGGAAGAAATGTGAAGAGAAAGTGAGCTCCCTTATGCTTTGAAAAGAGCAATTGTCCCTCATTGGTGGTGGAAAGAAAAGGGAATGTGCTTATTGAGAAAACACTTCCCTTGTTGTTAAATGGGTTGGAAAGAAGGTAAGCCTCGCGCTATCATCGTCGTCGCTCGGTCGGCTCGGCTTCGGATTTGGTCAAAGAATGATTGATTAATCTTTTCAGACAAAATTTCTTTCAATTATTTAATTAATTAACGAAAAGACAACCCGAATAACCCAGGACCTGCAACGCGACGCGACCCCATGCGTTTCTTTCCCGAATTATATTAAATTTATTTTTCTGGAATTTTCTAAAAGGTTGCAAACTTTTCAGAAATAGTGCCAGAAAATGACTATAAATATGCCTTGATCCCAGAATTTTTCCTTACGAAATTTTCTGAACTTCTTCTCCTTCTTCTGCACAATTAAAATTCTAATGTGCTTTACAACCATTAAGTAGTTCGTTGTTCACCGACGTTTTTGGTACCGATACTCCGGTGAGTTAAATCGTTCTATTCTGGGAGGATAATATTCGAACACCTCAGGTACTTGAGGGGAATAATTTCCTTAAGGACACACCGTGTATTCTGTGGGCTCGATTTTATTCTGAAATATATTTACTGATTCTGGTTTCTGACAATCTCCGGTTTCTGCCTTATTTCTGTTTTTCTTGTTACTGGTTTATGTTACAAAATTTACTGTTTCGTAATATTATATTATAGTAATACAGATTGAACAACAATATAGATCATATAAAAACAACTTTATCATTACTCTAAATTAAAGCTCCCCTTCATTACAATATACTTTTTAATTTCTAAAAAAATAAGAATAGTTTTAGATATTCTAAGTTAAGGCCTTAATTAAGTGATATAAGCCAAACGAAATGAGAACAACAAACTCAGTGTAATCTCACAAGTGGGGTATAAAAAGAATAGTATGTACTCGGACCTTACTTCTACCTTCAAGAAAACGGAGAGATTTGTTTTCGAAAAACATAAGCCAAACGAAATGGAGAAACGAAGATTAGGAAATACTCTTAACAAGAATTTGATACTCATAACTTGTAGATCCCTTTAGCCCCAGATTCTAATATCCCTTCTCCGCATGTGGAGCGCCAAAGTAAGGCCGCTGCTCAGGGGAGCATCAAATAAAAACACACATGAATGTGACACTAAATCAATATTGATGTGTTTAGAGATAGAGCTAGAATTTAAAATTTATAGGTTTTATGTTTGTCATCAAATCCACAATTGGTAAGTAAATATTTTATACATTTAATGAATTTTTTATACAATATAGAATTTAGGCAAAAATTACCGAATTAGTCCGAACTTATAACTAATATAGTAACTTCACCCCGAAATGCGTCGGGATATAATACCATATTAAAAGGTTAACATTATACTCAACTCAACCTCAGACATGACTCATAAGATGATGATTCTCAAAAACGATTTCTTATAAACGTTGTGGAACGCTAACACAATTGATGAATTATATGTCATGAATATTTTATTATTTTTCTTGCTTCTCTTTCTTATCTACTATTTCTAGAAAAGAACAAAACAATGTCATGTAAAATTACAACGTATAGGGGAAAAGGTTGTACGCACTTCATTTTTACATACTAATGTGACTTTTGATGTCTGGTGACGAAAGGATTTAAGGGAAACGAAACCTTAAATAAGGATGGGATATAACCGTACGAGTATTTAGGTTTCTTGTTAAGGATAAAGATCGTGTACCATGTTTGTTTACATAGAGACGAACATCCTATAGGAAGACATGGGATTCACATAGTCTAATTGGAGAAAATATTATTTTTAATGTGGAACTCTCCTCCCGTTTTTCTGCAAAGACTTTGTTGTGATTGTGTGCATACTGAACCACTTTAATTTCTTGCTTTAGTTTAAGTTGCCTTTTGTTAGCAAAAGAAAATACGAGTAGTATTTAAAACGTGACAAATATTTGAAAACCATTATAAGGTTTAATTAAGGGTTTGATATGCTTTTTTAATTATGTTCCATTTGCTCACCTAATGACCAGAAACTTTATTTATATACTTGGCCGGTTGATAACTCCCAATCATTAAAGCTTCTGGTACCTTTAATATTCTTCTTTTATTTAAGCTAATCAAATTTTTGGTTTGAAACAAATTTCTTAATATAACCAGGAATCTTAACTATAGTGACGGACTATCCTCTGTCATATATGAAGGGGGAACTAAAGAAGATATAAACAATTACGTAACTGTATCTTTGACTAATACTATGAATTTAAAGTGCTCCGTACCTTATTAGTGATAGCTACAGCTATCTCCACGTTTGATACTTTGGGTTAAATTATGTATCAACAGGAAAAGTGAAACGATAACAAACAAGGACTAATATCTTCTTTTAAGTATTTCCTAGACCATAAGTGGTTATAGAGCTTTAATACTTTAGGCTACAGACGTACGTAGTAATTGACTAGCTTTACCTTAATTGGATAATAGTGGTGGTAATCAGTTTCAAGAGGATTATTGAAGAATTGACCTAAATAGTGTAACTATGTGTAAATATATAATCAAAAGCGGATCCAGGATTTGAAGTTTATGGGTTCCTGTCATAATCTCAAATTAATATACAATAATAATTGGGTTCACAGTTAGATATTTATAAATATTTAATAAAAATTTTAATAAAAAAAATACAGGATCTATACAAAAGTTACTGGGTTTCCGGTAACCAGTATAATGCATTCTAGATCCGCCACTGTATATAATTTATGTGTAATATGTGTATAACCATGTATATATAATCTATGTATACCTGCTAGGAAAAAAAACCAATAATCAAGCAGTCTATTTGTGTCATGTTTATTATATGATTTTTGTAGGACAAATTTATTAAATTTTATTAATCTTATATATTAACGTTTTAAAAGTTACATGACAACATAATTTATGTATAGTATGTAATGGTGAAATTCATACATTTTTAGATACTAGTATCTATGAACGTATGTTGCACGTTAATAATGACACGTAATAATTTAAATATGTATTTATATGAAGGAAAACTAAAATTTAAGTAATGGGAGAAATTTTATGTATAATAACATTACAATCATCTAAATGTCGAAAAATATTATTACATTAGCATAATACATGGAACTTAAAATAAAAGGACATCACTAAAACTTACACAAATGATCAATTTTGTCAGTTAGTTAGATAATTATATATTATAGTTTAAAAGCATTTAATGTGATGGTATCTTAACGAACACTTCTTTGTGGACAATATTTTTTTGTGTATGTTTCCTCCTAATGCATTGGTTGCTCTGCCTTAACCAGAACTCTTGTTGTCGATCTTGATATCCCTCTTGAAAGTGCAACATACAGTTGTTTGTGCAAGTAATATAGTCCAATATTTAGGATGTTTGTCCTTGTATTTTATTTATTATATTGCAAAACATAAAGATACAAAAAATTATTTTCACAAAAATTAAAAGGATATTCTTTTGTTTCGAAGACGAAAGTTGATTCAGGGATAAGAATATACTTAGAAGCACATTAACCAGTATCATAATTTTTGCATGTATGACGTTATTGTCAAAACTTTTATATACCATTTGTGTGCGATTACATAAGCTATTCGATGTATCTAAGTTTTCCAGTGGCATGACGGGCATATTTTTCTTCAAAACTAACCTATATACAATGGAAGATCAATTTTAACTTAGTCTATTATATATACTGTGACACTAACATACGTAAGAAATAAGAAACTTAACAACAAACATGTATGGTAGAAGGCCATTAGGTACTAAAGTATTTAAGTATCTAAGTATTCTTCTTGGTAGTAATTATTGGTATCATTTTCTGTTGAGTCAAAACTGAAAATATATTATTTTTACTATAAAATTTTGCAATCAACCTTTTATTTAGTTGATTTACATATTCCTTTCTGCTAACTAAAATATCTTTTTAGTTCTATCATGCAATTTGCACAAATTGCGTTTTAATCTAATGATAGAAATATTTCTCTTATTAAATGCACTACTATTACCATTGGGATTGATAACCAAGTGTTCAGGCCAATCATCTTTTATTGGATGCTCTTATTCGTTTCCGACACGAAGCAAGAAGACACTAAATACTGAATCTGTTCTTATTTTATATTTCTTGTTAGTTGAATCTTTTTCGTTTGAGGCCAGAAGTATAACTTTGGCAAGCTGGCTTTTACAGTCTCTGCTTTTGTCGATTTTTGGAATACTGGTAGTACTTGACAGACCCTCACTTCCCAAATCATTAATTTTCACCAAACGGTTCGTTAATATCCATATCTCTAGAATTCCGGACAATTATTTCAGTCGTTTGACACTTAGCCATAAGTGATTCATCCCATATTATCAATTTTATTTTCCTTATAAATTTAGCACCATTGCTCTGCTTTGATGTATTTGTGATGGTTATTTAAGTTGTTTGAAGATGTATATCAAATCTAAAGTAGGTGGCCTCACAATAAAATTTTTGTTGGTACACCACTATCTATTATTACTAACAGTGTCATGCCTCTTGATATGATATTTGCAAGTAATGCATGACATAAAAATATTATTTCGAGTCCGCCGGAGGCATCTACAAAGAATAATCACGTTATACTATAGTCGACTCTTTATAATATAGTCTTGAAAGCTTGTTCTTGTTTAGGATTTAGCTTTAATTGTGCTTCCGCAGACACTTGTATAGCATTTTGATTCTTAATAATATACTAACATTTTTACTTTGTGTTCTAACACTCTTTTTATGGAATAAATTTATGTACCCTAAGATTTTTTTTAAAAAAAAAATTGAATAAGAATTTTACTCATGTGATGAATTTAAAAAATAATTGAATTGCATCATCTTGCTAAATAAATAATTAAAAATTTTAATTTTTTGGTTTTAACATAAAAAATAATTTATTCTATGTTGATTCAGATCTTAATATTAGTTCATCTCTTATTTTGAATATTTAATCTTAATTATAATTTTATCCACCATAAATTTTATTTTGAAAGAGTAAAAGATTGATATGACATTTCACTTTTAGATCGTTATGTTTGTAGAATCATTAGTGGTATTGACTCTTACCAACCATTTTTTTTCTCTTCTCACACATTTATATTCTTAAATAATTTCTTACTTATTGTTTAATAATTGGGTATTTTTCAATGTTACACGAAAGATTGATAAAAAATTATTATTTGAGTAAAAAAAATAATTCAAATATAATATAAAAATATATTATCGTTGGGGTATTTTTTTTCTTCTCAATTTCAACTCTTTATGCAGTCCATTTAATATTACTTAAATTTTTTCTTCGTATTGGACATTATGAAATGGTAATGTATTGTCAATACGGAGGATTCTTATGAAATTGATTTTATTAAGTCTTCCTACATATTTTTAATAAGAATTTAATGTACAAAATTATACTAATTTTAAAATCTTAAATATTAAAATTAGCATAGAAGGTATTGTAGTCCAAAACAATAGGTTATTGCAATTATGTCTTTTCCCTATGAGTTCTTCCGTTTAATATTTTAGGGCTATTTTGATATACTAGTATTGCATTAATGCTATTATAAAAATATAGGCTCTGTTATAGGCTCTCATTTTTCTGAATGGGTTTGGACAATATAATATATTCTAAAATTAAATTAGTAATAGGACATTATAATACGTTTTAAAGTTAAATTAGTAATAAGAAATTTTAAGAAGTGTATCATAAAAGTAATAGGATTACATGACTAAAGATATTTATTTGTTCAATTTTATATGAATTAGACAGCCCGAAAGTAAATATACTAATAGGATTCCTAAGGCAATCATATAGGATTCCTAACGTGTAGTATTATGTCATAAAACTTATAGGATTATAAGGTTAATATCTAGAATTGCGGTTTTGTCCTTTTATTATGAATATTATGCTTAATATTATAAGGTTATTTTTGTAAACCGACATTATATTCATGCTTTTATAATAATTAGTATCTATGAATGTGCATTGCACGTTAATAATGACACATGATGATTTAAATATTTATTTATATGAAAAAATAATAAAATTTGATTAATAAGAGCAATTTTATGTATAATAATACAACAACCATCTAAATATCGAAAAATATTATTACATTAGCATAATACATGAATATAAAATAAAATGACATCATCAAAACTTACACAAATGATCAATTTTGTCATTATGAACAGCTAACGTTGGTTATAGTACAATGTGATGGTATCTTAAAGAACACTTCTTTGTAGACAATATCTTTTTGTATATGTTTCCTCTTAATGCTTTGGTTGTTCTGCATTAAACAAAACTCTTGTTGTCGATCCTAATATATCTCGTGAAATGCAACATACAGTTGTTCATGCAAGAAAACATATTATGGTAAATATAGTCCAATATTTATGATGTTTGTCCTTGTACTTTATTTATTATATTTGCAAAACATAAACATACTAAAAATTATTTTTACATACTTGGAAGCACATTGACCAGTATCATAATTTTTGCATGTGTGTTGTTGTTGTCAAAACTTCTATATACCATTTGTGTGCTACTACATAAGCTATTCGACGTATTTAAGTTTTTCAATAGCACGACGGTCATATTTTTCTTCAAAATCAACCTATATACAATGGACATCAACTTAGTCTATTATATATATGATGACACTAACATACGTAAAAAAAAATAATAAACTTGACAACAAACATGTATGGTTGAAGGCCGTTTGGTATTAAAGTATTTATGTATTCTTCTTGGTAGTAATTATTGGTATCATTTTCTGTTGAGTCAAAAACTGAAAATATTTTTGTTTTTACTATAAAATTTTGCAATCAACCTTTTATTTAGTTGATCAACATATTCATTTCTGCTAGCTAAGATATCTTTTTAATTCTACCATGCGATTTGCACAAGTTGCGTTTTAATCTAATGATAGAAATATTTCTCTTATTAAATGCACTAATATTACCATTGGAATAGATAACCAAGTGTTCAGGAAGAACCAAATCATCTTTTATTGGATGCTCTTATTCGTTTTCGACACGAAGCAAGAAGATACTGAATACTGGATCCTTTCTTACTTTATATTTGTTGTCAGTTGAATCTTTTTCATTTGAGGCCAGAAGTATAACTTTGGCAAACTAGTTTTTACAGTCTCTGCTTTAGTTGATTTTGGAACTACTGGTAGTACCTGACATAAATTACCTCCCAAACTATTAATTTTTTACCAAACGGTTCATTATATCCAATATATCTCCAGAACTCAGTTTGACACTTAGCCATAAGTGCTTCATCCCATATCATCAATTTTGCTATCCTTAATAAATTTGGCACTATTGCTCTGCTTTGTTATATTTGTGATGGTTATTTAAGTTGTTTGAAGAGGTATATCAAATTTAATGTGGGTGGCCTCACAATAAAATAGTTGTTGGTCATCACTTGCTATTGATTGTTAATAGTGTCATGCCTCTTGATATGATATTTGCAAGTAATGCGTGACATAGAAATATTATTTCGATTCTGCCAGAGGCATCTACGAAGAATAATCCCATTATAGCAAAGTCGACTCTTAAATATAGTCTTGAAAGTTTGTTCTTGTTTAAGATTTAGCTTTGATTGTGCTTCGTCAGACACTTGTATAACATTTTGATTCTTATTAATTAACCTTTTTACTTTGTGTTCTAACGCTCTTTATGGAATAAATTTATATACCCTAAGATTTTTTTAAAACTTGAATAAGAATTTTACTCATATGATGAATTTAAAAAATAATTGAATTGGATTCTCTTGATAAATAATTAATTAAAAGATTTAATTATTTAATTTTAACATAAAAATAATTTATTCTATGTTGATTCAGATCTTAATATTAGTTCATCTCTTGTTTTGAATATTTAGTCTTAATTATAATTTTATCCATCATATATTTTATTTTCAAAGAGTAAAAGATTGATATAACATTTCACTTTTAGATCTTTATTTATGTAGAATCATTAGTGGTATTGACTCTTACCTACCATTTTATATTACACGAGAAATTGATAAAAGCATATTATTTGAGTAGAAAAATAATTCAAATATAATATATAAATATATTATCGTTGGGTATTTTTTTTCTCAATTTCAACTATTTATGTAGTCCATTTAAAATTACTTTTATTGTTTTGGTATTGGACATTATGGAGTGGTAATGTATTGTCAATACGGAGGATTCTGGTGAAATTGATTTTATTAAACCTTCCTACATTTTTTTAATAAGAATTTAATAGAAAAATTTTATTAATTTTAAAATATTAAATATTAAAATTAGCATATAAGGTATTGAAGTCCAAAAAAAAGTTATTACAGTTATGCCCTTTTCCTGAGTTCTTCCGTTTAATATTTTATGGCTATTTTGGTATATTAATATTATATTTATGTTTTTATAATAATATAGGCTCTCATTTTTTTCTAAATGGATTTGGATAATATAATACATTCTCAAATTAAATTAATAATAGGACATTATAATACGTTTTCAAATTAAATTAGTAATAGAAATTTTTGAAGAAGTATCTCCTAAAATTAATAAGAGTACATGACTAAATATATTTACTTGTTCAAATTTATATGAATTAGACATATGAAATGTAATTATACTAATAGGATTCCTAAAGGTAATCATGTAGGATTCTTAACGTGTAGTATTATGTCCTAAAACTAATAGGATTATAAGGCTAATAGCTAGAATTTCGGTTATGTCCTTTTATTATGAGTTATTATGCTTAATATTATAAGGTTATTTTTGTAAACCGATATTGTATTCGTGCTTTTATAATAATATAGATATAGATAGATAATACGGATATACATATATACATAAGTTGCATAGATATCTACGCTCATCTACGTATGGTAATTGAATCTAAAATATGGAGCAATCAAAATGTATATCGCGTTTGCTTCAAGTTCAGCTGGATTTATATTAGACAATATTGATTCACAAACATGATTTCAAATTTTTAGAAATTTAGGATTATAATACTGAATCAAACTTATTCAGTTATTCCTACCAGATTTGGATTTGGAGACTTCTAATTAACAAACGCTTCTGGTGTGGTGTTAGTATTATTTACTTCATAAATTTCCTTTTTTTTTAAAACAATCTTACTAATGGGGGGTTAATTCTTCGGCCGCAGATAATGGGAGGTTGTGTTCCCTCCTCCTCTTTGAAAAACTTTTCAAAATAGACTGTAAATGTATAATAAATACTATATATAATTCATGTCTAATGTTTGTATAACCATATATAATTAGCATATTATCTATGTATATTGGCTAAAAAGTAAATACTGAATCCGGATGGCTATTTGTGTAAAAGTTCCTTCCTCCGCATTACAGTCTTCTTTAAGGCCCAAATGACAGTCCTTTCGTACAGGCCACAAGGCCCAAATCAATGCTTGCCAATTAAAGCCCAATCAACATGAATTCCCCAATTCTTTATCATTTTAGATTTTTAAAGCCCCTACTTGGATTACAGCCCTCGTTACAAAGTCCAGCAACCAATAGGGTTAAGATTTTTCGTTCTATAAGTTTGAAATTTAGAAATTCATAGTAATAAAGAAAAAGGTAAATAAATTTGGTTAAGAAATTTTTAGAAAAATGACTTCTTTACTCATTGATCTTATTCTTAGGAGTAAATTTTGTTTGAAAATAGAAAGTAGGATTAGTTTGTTGTGAAAAGGGAAGTGGGATTATTATTGCAGAATCCAATAGTCTATTTGTCCAAGTAATAAAATAAATAATTAAAAATTAAATTAACTATCATTTGGGTGTTTTGAGAATTAAAGACTAATATTTCACACACATTAAGAATATAAATTTTTTTATGAAATCTAATAAAGCCCCCACAAAGCAAATTACTTGCTTACCGAATTCCTAGCTTTCACTACTCCAATTAGATAATTTGTGATTTTCTTAGTTTATTTGAATCCTAACAACTTATATCTTACCATGAAGGATTATAACTTAGTAATTTGCGTTTCCATTATTCCTTTTCATGTAACATTTAAACAAAAATAATATTCTCTTTCTTTACTTATATTTTTATTTTTACAAAAAAAAAAACATGATTGACAATTTTTTTTTTCCTTATATCACGTGACGAGCACGTGTAGGGATTTAGGAAGGGTTTTAGCTCATTCCTACTTTACCAAAAACCCTTCACTTCAATAAACCGACTTTTGCAGAGGTTTTTCACTTTTTCCCATGGCATACATCAACCTGGAATGAACAATCATCATCATCATCACCACAAAAACCTGACCCTAAACCCCCAAAATTCTCCAAAATGAACCCCCTTTTCCCAAGACCCAATTTTTTTACAATATCTCTCTTCACTAACACCGTTACTACAACAAAACCCTGCTTTCAAATGGCCCATTTCAGCACCAATTTTCAAAACCAAGTCCAATCTACGTATCCGTCTCGGCGCCACGAAGAGGAAAGCCGTAATGTGAAGGTATCAGTGTGGTGGGATTTCGAGAACTGCTCTCCTCCAGCTCGTGTTAACGTTTGCAAGATTGCACAGTGTGTTACTGCGGCTATTAGGGCTAATGGGATAAAGGGTCCCATTCAAATTACTGCTTTTGGTGATGTAATGCAGCTTTCTAGGGTCAATCAAGAAGCTCTTTCTTCTACTGGGATTAATCTTGCTCATATTCCTCATGGTAAAGTTTTCATTTTTATATGTAGTTTTTGGTTCTTGAAATGTGAAGTTTTGATTTTTTTTTTGGGGAAGAATGTGGTTTTAGATAGATTTTTAGCCATGCCCTTGTTTCTGAATTGATGCGTTATTATCATGCAATGGGAAAATGTTGAAGGTTCATATATTCATTTAAAAATAATTGTCAAATAACACTTTTAACTGAGCATTTAATATGTAATATATAGAACATTGATTAAATTACATATCTTAATGCAACTTCAATAAATGAAATTAGAAGTTTTGTTCTTTAAGGCTGGCATAATGGTGGGAGAAGTATGTTACCCCCCTCATCTGAAGACCATTTGGTAGCACAAACCGCAGAATCATTACCCCGCCCAAAATAGAAGAATGTTAGTATTAACTCGTAGAAAAATGCGTGTTGAATAGAGAAGGCTTTTTCTTTGCCCAAGTGGCCCGATGCTTAAGTACCATGAGTTCAGATGTGTCAAGTAAGGTCTGTTGCGCGTTTAGACTACATAATTATGGATAATTAAAAATGACATGACCTTAGGCACACATACGAGGAATCATTTCCCAGAGTAATCGTGAAGGATTAATAAAAACCATCATGAAATCTGAGGAAACTGTTGGAAATTACTACTGCAACTGAAGAATGTTTAGCTGCTTTCACACTAATTGGCAGTTGGCATTTTCTATGCGCATGACCATGTTACCATAATACTATTTAGTATATAGGTTGATGATGCATGTTTTCACTACATATCAATTATAGTCTGTGCTAGAATTTGAGCAGACATAGCTATAAGCTGATAATTGAATTTTCCCTTGCCAGTGTCTCATCCTTTTTTTTGACTTTGTAATATCTTCCTTCAGTACAGATTGAGATTCTCAGTCTGTCGTTTAGGTTTTCTGATCTTTTATGGAGGCTTTCTTATGAAAAATCTTGAGTGGTAATTGTTTATTTGCCGGAAGCATGATTTTTGAAGAAAAATGCGGCTTTAATTGAGAAAGAACAACAAATGCTTATTATTTTCATCTTTCTAAGATGTATATCAGTATTTAGTCTGTGATAATATGGCTTCACGGGGTTTCAAATTATGTGTTCAATGTAAGTGCGGTGTTGAAAGACTTTATGGCTTTGAAGTGTTTCCTTTTTTCTGATATCGGGTGCTATGGCTTATTGGAAAGTAAAAGTTCTTTCTGTCCTCGTTTTTGAATTTCTTTATAAAATGTTTAGTGAAAGCTGAAGATGGTTATCCCTATTCCTCCATAGGCTTTTGTTTAATTATTTTGAATGACATAATTTGTGCATAGCTCGGATAGGACCAAGGAGAAAGCGAAAACACATCTTCTCAATCTGTATTCCATGTTTATGATCCTCTTTGTCTGTTATACGGTTGGAGGTGAATAGTAGTTAAAACAAGAAAATTGCATCTTGGAATTCAACCTTTTCAATTTTTGGTCACTAAGCTGAAAGAAAGTACCTGTTTTGGAGCAATGGCTTGTCTTTGCTGAAGTTGTATGACCAATTAAGTTGTAAAATCCGACATAATTGTACTAGTAATCTTGGCCGAGTTTGACCGAATTGTAAATTTTGGATAAGTTTTCCTCAGCTGACTATGACCCTTGATTATCAAACTCCATGAATCTGTTTAACTCCGGAATTCTGGGATTTATGGGACCAGAGGGTTTTATGTGGCTGATGCTGGTTTTTGTGTATTAAATTTTTTCTTGACATCGTTTTCCCCCTTGTAATTTAACTACTTTTTTGTTTGATTCTTAAATTCATATGTTGTCCTCAAAAGGGAAATTAAAAAATATCGTAAAATAAGACAGTTGTCAGACCTATGAGTAGCTTGTAATTTGACCTTCATTTCCTTGATCGCTACAGTTTTACCAATCATTTCATTATGTTGATTTCAGGTGGAAAGAACAGTGCTGACAGGTCCCTCCTTGTTGATCTAATGTATTGGGTTTCTCAAAATCCTCCACCGGCACACCTCTTCTTGATTTCAGGTGACAGGGATTTTGCTGGAATATTACACAGGCTGAGAATGAGCAACTACAACATTTTGCTAGCCAGTCCAGAAAGTGCTCCTAGTGTTCTTTGCAGTGCAGCTAGTATCATGTGGCAATGGAACGCGTTATTGAAGGGGGAAGACCTTATAGGGAAACATTTTAATCAGCCGCCAGATGGTCCTTATGGTTCTTGGTATGGTCACTACAAGGCGGCTCTTCAAGACCCTTTTGCAGTTACAGAACAACCTGCAAATCCTCGCTCAGAGGAATTGTCTGAAGCTGTTGAAGATTCTAAATGTCGGCCCATTCCGAGGTCAATAGTGAGGCATATCCGCAATATTTTGAATTCATACCCTAAAGGAGTTTCTATTACAGAACTTCGTGGAGAACTAACGAAAAGCAATTTGAGTATAGACAAAGATTTTTACGGTCATAAGAAGTTCTCTCGTTTTCTTTTAGCCATGCCAAATATTCTAAAGGTCCAGTTTGGAAGCGATGGAAAATATCTTGTGCGGAGCGTCAACCCTAAAGTTCCTGAACAAAGTGATAATTCAGGGAAAAGTGCAGAGCCTGAAACTAATGGAGAGGCAGAATTTACTAGTACTCCTATTTTGAATGGCGAGACAGGCAGTTGTATGGAGGGCAAGGAGGAGAAGTCACCTCAATCTTCTGAACAGAAAGTGAAGACATCTCCAAGAAAATTCCCGGGACTGCAGAGAGTACAGGAGGTATCAACAGAAGTTCAGCAGGTCCCACCTGAGAATGTGGCCGCTAAACCAAGTGAGGGTCAATTGCAAACTGCAGAGCAGCATGATTCTGCACCTGAAATGGGCTTTCTAAAAAGGTTCTGGAATATGTGGTTTGGGAACAAGGAGTATGCTCCTAGGGATAATATCTCAAATGAGTCAAAAACTGCAGAAAGGGATGTAGAATTAAAAAGTCATTCTGAGCAATCGGAGGGTCGCCCTTCTTTTGCTCCTGGTAATAACACCAGTACTAAAGATAAAGCCCCTATGCATCCAGAGGATGCAACGGAGAAGCCTAGCCAAGAGTCCAGCCTTTTTAACCAGATTAGGAACTGGTGTAGATCTTGGAGAAGTTCCAAGCTCTCGGATGAATCAGGCTTAGAATCCCATAAAGAATTCAAGCAGACAGAGGAATTGCTCTCAAAGGAATCCTTTTGGAGCGAAGTGGGATCATTCTTAGTTACAAGCCATGGTTCAGTGCTTGTCTTGCAATCAAGAACTAAGTAAACCTTCTAACAGGCTTTCTATTTTTATATTTATGGTCTATCTGGCATCAATTTGCTTCATAGTTCTGCTAGCTTCTCTCTTTTTTTGCTACAGTTTATGCCTCTGTTTGTCTATGTAGATAACATTTAAGTTTGGTCCGTTTGTGTTGTACATAATACTGTTTCCTTTGGATTGAAGGTATACACGTTTTCTATAATAAATTACCATGAACCCCTTGACATACATTAGGGAGTCGTTTATTGTGTTTTACTGGGACCATGTGTTGAGTTGCATTTCGCTGCTTTGTTTCCTCTTTTGAGATGTACTAATATGTTGGTAATCAATATCGTCTGTGGTCTCTTTGTATGCTCAGTTGCATTTATCTCCTTTGTTTCTTCTAATGGGATAATTATAACATGTTAGTACTTAATAGTCAATTTCTTTTATGGTCTCCTTATATGTTATATACGCACGTCCTAGGATTTGTGAAGGAAAAAAACAAATTAGTCAAGAAAGCAATTCCAAGACGCTTGATTTCAAGTCAGTGCAGTTGTCCAGCTTCAGTAGTGAATTATGTTAACTTCTTTTTTTTTTTATTAACCGTTGGTGTCCAGGCCAGCTTGCGCGCATTTTGACTAATTCCGCGAAGCACCTGCTACCTTCCACCAGCACTGGTACCGGGTGACTTTGTCCACCAAAGGCTTGGACAGATGGGATGAAATCACCTGGCATTTTTGCCTCTAAGTTTTTGAATATGAAACCTCATGATTCTCAACTCACTTCATTAACTACTAGGGCCTAGGTCACACCTTTGGATGCAATTGAGAATTTTGAGTTAAAAGCACCAAAATATTTGAATTTGTTTTTTGGAAGCTGCAATTCCTTTTTCTCCTATGCTGGATATCTTGGTTCCATTCTTCAACATATTTTTTTGCCCCTTTGGTATGTATGATTATTTGGTTAACTTGTTGTTTTCAATTTGTCTTTTCCATTTGTCTAGTAAAAATGTGGAGCTTGTTTTTCCTTTGGTAATTAATGATCATCTGGTTAATTTGTTTGTTTCAATTTGCCTTTCTTTTTCTTTACCTAGTGAAAATGTGGAGGCTAAGAAATATAGAGAGATAGTTCGTTCATTAATAATACTTCAAGATCCTGGCATGGGCCCAATGAGAGATCGATTTTGGATTTGCCAAATTTGTTGCAGTTACCTGGTTGGATCTTGGCCCGCTGAATCAAGTCATCTCTTCTGCGCATGGACTAAAGCAAAAGAATCCCGCATGGCGCATATTAGGATGTGTAGCCATACATAAATCCAACCCCAGCCTGAAAAGGCCAAGCCCATCATCCCCCTAGATAAGAGGAGAAATTACTGTGTTTGAGATAGATGTAAGAACCTTTTGATCGCTTGAGGAGTCAAGCAAGTAACTGACTCTTTTGGGAGCATGGAGAGGCGAACTCAATTGGATGAGAGATTGAGGCGATTAGCTGATGTGGCTAGAAGTGTAAATGGGCTGCTGAGCACACTGACCTTAAATGTGACAGGTTTTTTTTTTTTTTTTGGGAGAAGGAATCTGACTGGTTTTTAGATAGTCATCCAGCATGGCAAGGAAATATTTTAAGCATACAGTGGTTGGTCCAACAGGTATAAATAGTTTCTTTAAACACAAAACAGAGACATCCATTAATCACAACACATTTAACTCCTGTCATTCTCTTTCAACTTGTTAATTCAAGTTTATTTCATTGCAGCTTAAGCAATATTCTCTTTAAACATAAAACAGAGACATCCATTAATCACAACACATTTAACCCCTGTCATTCTCTTTCAACTTGTTAATTCAAGTTTATTTCATTGCAGCTTAAGCAATATTCTCTTTGAACACCAAGCATCTACTATCTTTTCTTCATGTGATTTCGCCTTAACTTTTTACCCCTCACAATCTAGCCCTACAAAACAACTACATCTTTTACTTCCATTACTATGACCTTCCGTAAAGTGGTCCTAATAATCCATAGTAAAGGAAGAGAGATCCTTGGCGTTTATCGCCTAACATAAATTGGGAATTACAGTGTTGGTGAACACTGCCACAATTGATCAAGCTTAATTGGCTCAGAATTTTTACCCGCAACTATTGGAATTGTTATGCAGCTAATAACAATAATGTGGGGGTGTTCATACAAGAATCCCTACTTTACTGGTAATTTTGTCTTTAGGTACTCTTATACAGAGATTTGCTAATACATGTATTCTTATTTCACATCTAATTCAGCAAAACAAAATGCATAGATTCCTGAGTAAATAACCAATATTAGTAATGCAGAGTTTTACACCAGAAGCAGAACTGTGTATTTGTTATGCTGATTTTGCTTGAGAAATGTAGAGCTATATGTTAAAAACCCGACACTGGATTAGCCATGCTAAATGATATGCAAAAAAAGTTTGGCAAAATCACATCTTAGAACTTTTTTCCCCATGTATTTTATTTGTGATGTCAGGTTTTACATGTCTAGTTCTTCAAGTATTTAATACCTAGTATACAGTGCCAAGTTATTGTACCCACTTTCTTGTGTTTGGATTTGAAGTTGAGTGGTTTGTTCAGGATGTTTAGTACAGTTACTGCCTTCATGCGGCTTGAGTTTTTCAAATGTTTTACCACCTACCCACCCAGAAAGTGGTTTACTTGGGCTTATAATGTACTTTTATGCTTCAACTAAAGCTACATTTCTCTGAATCTGACACATTATATTTTTATCTGTAGTGGTTTCTGATCTTATGCTACTATGGTTTTCTTCAGGGCCCAGATGGCACAGAATCTCCAACAAGAAGGTCCTTCATCTCTGAATTCTCTTAGTGAAGGTGATGCTCTTCGGCTGGTGGACTTGTTAATTTCAGATAAGAAATGGGTGGAGGAATGTCTTTCCCGAACTTTCCCTTACAAACTCTATCAGCCAGCTGTCAAAGCTTCATTGAACAGTTATTCGTCCACTTCGAATGAGTTGAGTTCTATGTTTAGGCATACGAGAGATACATCTAACATGCAAAGCTCACAAAAACTTGATGGCGATAAAAGACACCAAAATCCCCCTCACACAGGAGTTTCTCGGCCCGTTATTCAGGGCACTTGTTTTGGTAAGTCCAGAAATGAGGTGCTTATGGACTGTCAAAAGCTGGTGGATGATATTGTAAAGCAATATCCGGAAGGATACAACATGGGATCTTTCCGCTCTCTATTTCTTGAAAGGTATGGATATTCACTGGATGTAAATAAGCTTGGCTACACAAAGTTAGCTAATCTCCTTCAGATAATGCCTGGGATTAAAATAGAGTATACTTATATTCTTCCCACTACTAAAGTCCCAAAAAGTCCAGGTCTAAAAACAGAGGAGCCGTCTGATCAAGAAAGTGATTTCAGTGGTACAGAAGGCAATTTAGATAGTGAATTGTCAAGTTTGCCTGGGAAAGATAATGAGTTTGATTCTACTTGGGAGGAACTAGGTCCAGTATCTAAGACAGGACGCTCCAAGGATGAAATAAAACTGGGATCTGATGGAAAAGCCAAAGATGGATCAAGTGAACAAATACATGGCAACTATGAAGCCCCATCGGATCTTGATTTCTCTGATCCGGATGAAGAGAACTCATCTTCTGCTAAATCAGAAAATGGGAAGTCGAAAGTGAAGGAGGAAGATAGCTCATTGTTACAGATTCTTGATTCATGGTACGGTAGAACGGATGGGTCAGCAAATGTCGATGGCGTGGTAGAATCTTCAACCGACGGTTCAAAATCAGATACTTCAATATCAGTTGACAAAATGGAAAATTCTGCCACTGGGAGGAGGCAGAAGACTTTTTCATTTGTAACTGACCAACCTGGGGATACTAAGGATAAGTTGATTGATGGTATATTGGGTAGCTTAAAGAAGTCAGGTGAGAGGTCGACTGAGCCGAGGGTGTAGGTCTGATGGTTGAGAAGAGCATCCCGTCTGTGGCTTCTTTACATCAATTTCTAGGATAGGTGTTTAGCAAGTAGCACACACTTGTGCAACATATTGCTAATTTTTTGCTATTGATCTATGATTATAGTAGGCTGCTCTATCGGAGAATTTTAAGGGGGAGAAGTTTCTATTCTCTATCTACTCCTATATACTATGTTTAGTGGATCTACAAAAGGTGATATCTGTCGCGACCCAACCTCGGGGGCCCGCGACCGGGGCACCGAACCCTGCTTGCAGAGTACCGGCGAACCCTGTACATGACTACCCTTATTATTCGTAAGGTGCACATACTTGCCAACACGGCAATAACGACATTATACCTGTCGACCATAATGACATTACCTGTCGCAGCAATATACCATAATATAGACATACATTCACCACAACATAACCCACTGGGCTATATACAAAACCATACACACGATACATATGATGCCAACTAGGCGACATAATTACACATAGCCCAACTCCTGTTTATACATACTGACAACTTGTCTAATGAGCCTCTATGGAATGTATACAAAAATACTTAGTCGGAACAAGACCCCGACATGCCCAAAAAAAACATCTATACATCAAAACATACCCAAGTATAGCAGGTCCGGAAGATGAACCTTGCTATGTCTGCTGAACTGGTAGCCTACTGTGGTGGAGGAACTCCGTCTGTCAATCTATTTGGACCTGCAGCACGATATGCAGCGTCCACAAACAAAGGACGTCAGTACGGAAAATGTACTGAGTATGTAAGACAGGAATACAACTGAAAACAGTAACATAAGCAACATAATAGAAGCATACAGCTCATAACAATGGAAATTTACCTCTGAGGGCAGCATACCTTACATATTCATTATGGAACTTATTTCCATCATTTCAGAGATTTAAAACATAATTCATTCCTCCAAGCCTGTTACTTTCATACGGGTTCATTATATCCAACGCATTAAGTATTCATCTCTTTAGTTTAACTGCTTTACCGGACTTCTTACTTTAAGAAAAACGTGCAAACACATTCATCATATATTCAATCCCTTTATACAGTCATCGCACATACGTCCTCATAGGACCGCAATCAATAAATATGCCTCCATGGGCTCATAATCATAATCATCGCTACCATTATTGTTATCACATATATTCACACACACATATGCCTCTTCGGGCT
>MCJB01002224.1:231855-297615 GCA_002018475.1 Nicotiana obtusifolia | reverse complement strand
TATATACTTAGCTTCCGCTTCCAAGCTTATGGAAGTGCATTCAATCCTTTAATCTACAATTAGGAACACCCCAATTGTTACTTCATAGATACTACTATTCTTATTCTCAATTCCAGAAGTTCATGAGATGTTTTTCCCTAAATCTCTTCCTTTTCATTCTTATTAAACCTATATATGACACATGCAATCCATTAGCTACCATGACCTACACTAGTAGTGATGTTCATCTTAGACCCGTAACTTTCACTCCCAATTTTATGGATTCTTACATGCATGTGTTGGGTCTTCAAGAATTTCTAAGAGAATGGGTGAAGGAACTTACCTTGCATGTCAATTAATTCATTTCTCTTTCTTGATTCTTCAATCCCTAGTTTGCCTTTGATTCTAGGGTTTGCAAGGGAAGAGCTTCAGCTGGGGTTCCTTCCTATTTCTCCAATTTATGCTTTCCTTCTTCAATTTCTTGTGTTTGGATGAAGAGGAATTAATTGGGGGTCATGGGTTCTTGAGAGATGTTCTTAGGGAGCTTTCTGATATTTTGGGTCTTATAAAAATGAAGAATGAACGAGTTAAAGCCCCTTTTATAGGTCAAAGAATCAGAAATTCAATTCCAGTACATTGTCAAATTCGCGACGTGGGGGGGGGGATTTCGCGGTTCGCTTTTTGGTTTCGCGGACCGCTTTTTGGTCGCGAAACAGGACCCAAGTTTCTGTTCAATTCGCGATGGGGGGGGTCAGTTTCGCGGTTCGCTTTTCCATTTCGCGAACCGCGTTTCCGTCGCGTTTCTCGCCTGGGACTTTCTGTCCGTGTTCGCGATGGCCTTGTTGATTTCGCGAATCGCTTTTCCCATTTCGCGGTTCGCTTTTCTTACTTTGCCATCGCTTTTTCGACAAGAAGCCATCCCAGGCTTCTGCCTCACTTCGCGACAGATTCGCGATCCACATGTCTGTTTCGCGGATCGCATTTTCCACAATGCATCGCTTCTCTTATTTTTTTATTTTTTTTTTAACGCCTTTTGTTTTCCCGCTCTTTTTTTTTTCTTAAAAAAAATTTTCAATATATTTCAACCATTCTTCTCATTCTTAGGCCCATACACACTTACCACATTACGGCATAATCACATAGGTGAATTTACGGGGTATCACAATATCACTATTGGATTCACATACTTGCCAGTGGTGGATTCTTATGTTACCAACACAACACCTTTAAGGAGTAGTTTGGTTGGAGGAGTTGAAAAAATAATTTCAACATAAAATCTCGCATGAAATTGTACTATGGTTTGTTAGAGAGATTAGGAAATGCAACTATTGCAACATTTGTTGGCCGTACAAGTTATAAGGACTAACTCGTGGCTTGTAAACACTTGGTGTATAAGCACTTTTGGTATTGTCAAATGCGCAAGATTTGACGAGCTTATAAGCTTATTCAAACACCTCAGCGCCATATCCAATTAACAATATAATCAGGAGCCTTTCTTTCAATGTTTGTATATGGAAGACATAAAACTTTCCTCGCAAATGCATTGTGACAACAATCGGTCTTTAACATTGACAATTTTCTGGTAAGGGTTAACAATCCATGTTAATCAGATAAACAATTAACACAAATACAGCTAATAAACACTAGTAGTTAGGGAAAAATAATAAATTTCTGCAACAGAAATGTGATGAAAAATGGGTAATTGTTCAGCATCAACTTTAAATATTGAAAGCACTAGCTGACTGAATATATCCACTTTATACTCGCTGCTCTGAGTTTAAGAGCTACATTATAACGCTAGCCTAAATCGTCAATCATGTCCAAAATGGAGAAGGGGATCATATCTTGTCATATATTCGTCCGGCTTGATCAAATATGGAGGATAGTAAGCTTAGCCGCAAGATCCAGGAGCCATAGGCAAGTTGGAGTTCAAGTGCATAAGCCCATTCTTCATTTCATATTAGGAAAATTAGGGTGAAATTTTAATAGCCAGATTTACAAGTGATAATTGAAATATAGTCACATTTTCAAAAGTAATCGAAATTTAGTCACTTTTTATGTAAAGATACATCTGAATGAAAACACTGTTCAAAGTCCAGAAAATATTCCAGCATAATATATTGGAGTTCCAGTATAATATATTGGACTTGCAGTATAACATACGGGAGTTCCAGCATAATATACTGGACTTCCAGTACAATATACTAGTCCGGCATAATATGCTGGAAGTTCATAAGCAGGTGCTCCAATCTCTAGTATATTATGCTGGAACTTTCCGTGTGTTGGAGTTCTAGCATAATATGCTGGAATTTCATATACAAGTGCACCATTCTCCAGTATATTATGCTGGAACTTTCCGTATTGCAGCAAAATAGTGGCTATTTTCAATGACATTGCAAACGATGGCTACTTTTTAATTATCAGTCTGAAAATTGGCTAGCCGTGCTATTTTCACGGAAAACTAGGTCCAAAATTTTTAAAAAAGGGCCCGGCTATAATTGGACCTCAAGAAAGGAAAAATATCACGGGCTAGCCAGTTTTCGGACTAGTAATTGAAAAATATCCAGTGTTTGTAAAGTTATTGAAAAATAACCACTATTTTGCTAAAACACATAAAGTTCCAGCATAATATGCTGGAGCTCCTACATATAAACTTCCAGCATATTATGTTGGAACTCCATCACACGGAAAGTTAGCATAATATGCTAAATTATGAAACTCTTGCATATAAACTTCCAGCATATTATGTTGGAACTCAATCACATTATGAAATTTCAGCACATTATGCTGGAATCTCATGGGTAAAAAATTTGAATTCCAGCATATTATGCTAGAATATTTCCAAATTTTTAAGAGGTGTTTTTCTTCAAATTTTATCTTTACGAAAAAAAAGTGATTAAATTTTAATTATTTTAAAAGTTTAGCTATTTTTCAATTACCAATAATAAATCCGATTATTTCTTTTCTCCCCAAGAAAGGAGAGGGAGCGACTTTTGAACTGCTGTGTGGAGTCCACTTATTCTCCTATTGTTGCATAGACCATTTTACTTGCTTTCGTATGGCAGGTGCATTTACCCGTGAAGCTAACAAGGATTTTGATACTCCCACTGTAAGCGCTGATTCAACGGTGTAGGCGTGTAATAGAGTCAAGATTGTGTTTAGGCCGTTAGAGCTACAATTCTACCTGCAAAAAACCTACATCAGATTCTTCTTTCCAAATAAATGTACTTGACGAAGATCGGTACTTTTTCCAATCTAATTTCCTACTTGATGTTCTTTAAACAAGGAGTAATTGGACTAATTTAATTTGCTAAATTGAAATAAACTTGTCATTTTTTGAAAATAAAAAGCAGGTTTTAGCTTAGAAACACTAATACAAGGTTATTCTGCATTTAACATATTTAGCTTGTATATAAAAAATCTTCTCTCCCTTGTTTCTGTAGATTTCATTCTCTAGTCAACCTATACTACACTAATTGAGATGAACAGAGTATTTTGTTGCTTTCCTTCAAAAACAAAGAACTGGCTACTACTTTTGAAGAAAGTACAGTACTCACGAAACCTCTATTTTGAAAAGTGATGAAAGAAAAAGGCAATTAATGGGAAAGAAAAATGGTCTACCCTTATGCCCGAAGTGTTTCCCCGTGCATGACACAGTCCTTTTCCCACCCTAACCCAAACGGGTAAAGAAAAGCTATATTATTTCCATTCACGTTAAAAATTCCTTCCCTTCCAACCAACGGGTGACTATGCTAGACAATTCTATCTGCATTCGCTACAAAAGATATACCAGAAATAAGTGAAAGAATTATTATTATTATTTTAAAGAGGAAACCCGGGTTTTCTTTTCATTTTTTTCCATCTTTTTTAATGCAGAATCTTGCAAACAAAAGCCTTTTGCCCATAATTTTCAAAACCAAACTTGAGTAAGTTTTTAAAATTCCAAGTTCTTTTTTTTCCAGGGAAGTGCAAAAGAAATTATCCTTGTTTCCAAAATGTTGACATCCAACAAATGCTTTTGAATATTTACCAAAAAGTAGAAAGAAGTACTAAATAAAACGCTTATGGTTTTTGATTGGAAAGAAAAAAGTAGTAACAGGGATGAACCGTTGGGTAAAATCCCGTTATCACAAATGCTGAGTTTTAAGACCAGATGCGTGCAAATAATAGAGAAGTATATTATTGTACACACAAACGGGCTTCTGACAAAATCATCGATGATGCCTGCCCTGAAAGCCGCCTTTATTCTTGGCAAAGAAGCCGTTCTTTGGTTTTGGAATCTCATGAATATCCATCACCTGTATTGTCCTTTGCTTTTTAGCTTCACAAAGCAAAACAATACACCAACAAACAAAGCCCAGTCAATAAACCAAAAGGAGCAACAAACCATAAAAGGAATAGTAGTTAGTTTTGCTATTGCTAATAATACAGCAATATATTCTAAAATCCAAAACCAGACCATTTTGAGCTTCTTGGTAATTCTCCTGAAGCCGCCTTCTTGCTGAATTTAGCTTTTCAAGATCTATGGCTGATTCCCTTGGAGGAGGTCTCTGCAAACCCCAGTAAAACACAATCATATGTTGGGTTTTCCCGCAGAACAGAGATCATTTCCAAAATAAAACACGAAAGCCTGCTGTTAATCTTTAAAATGATCTTAATCTGAAACTTCACAGAAAAAATGTACGGTTTGTTATGCTGTCTTACACCTCACCAGCAATAACCAATATGGCTACATTGCAGTTCTATATTTGTCAAGTAGGGGAAGTTACTAGTTAGCGCACCCAGATACAACTAAATCACTCAGTAACAGAGACCGAGTTAGTTATATTCCGATCACACCAGTTGGTCATCAAGCAATAGATGATGTAGCAAATAAGTTCAAGTTAAACACCATATATGATTGTGAAAAAAGATGCAAGTGAACTTGAATGATGTGACAGTAGTCAACTATAGACAAATTGGACCTACCACCATTATTATATGTTAAGTAGTTGAGCTAACTACACCAACTTATCCTTAGTCGAATACTGAAAGAGCTTCAAGGTTAAAGAAGCATGCACTACATTCTAACGTAGGTGTGCGACACAACCCATTCATCTCATCATTAATCAACATACTTAACTAGCACTAATTCAGCATAATTTATCAAGAGACACAGTTGTAGTAAACCATGAAAGAGTAAAAGAGTTGAGCATAATACACTTGGGGGAGGAGCAGAAGTAGGTTTAGGAGCAGACTGCAGTGGTCTAGTTGGCGTTACATTCCGCGGGGGAACTGGTTTTGGCTTGTATTCTGATTCGGAATTATTCCTGTCCGAACTTGAACTCCCATCTAAAAAGAAAACGATTGGTCAAAGCTGATGAAATGCATATCAATGCAACTTTTTAAGCAAAAAGACCATATTGACAAGTTAGAATCAGATTCCATTATGATACTTACTTCGAGGATTCGGTGAGTATGTGAAGTCAGGAACCTGTAAAAAATCATTAAAAAAGAAATAAATTCAAACTGTCAAACTTAGAATCTGCAACAAATGGTCCTCCAATCTTAAACTCTTTCTTTCCTTGTACAACCGAAAAAACAGACTGGACATCAGTGAATTCCTTAAATTTACCTGATGATGACCATTCAGTTGATTTTTCGGTACATTCTGTTGGGGTGAGTCTCCATCAGCAGCTGCCCCATTACCATTAACAAACTAATTCATCAGTACCTTCATCGTCTATCTATTGTGTTCCTTTTGAAAAAGAAAAAACACAAAGGAGAAACTAAATTGGTTTTTGTGGATGATATTACCAATAAGATTTGAAGACCCATGTTGCTCAGGCTGGTTTAGCCTAACCCAATCATCAACAGTTTCTTTCCATTTTCTGCCACAAAAATAAAAATCAACTCAAACGCAAAATTCTCGCAATAATGAAGAGAAACAGGATCACAAAAGCTTGCAGCTGTAACTACTCTTCAACTACTTAGAATCCAACATACAACAAAATTCATGAAAATTCAAACCTCACAAGCATCTTCACCAATCTCCTAACTTCATTTGATGGATGCTTCCTCAGTCGATTCACATGCCTTCCGATATCAGTTTCCTAACCAAAATTTCATTCCAAACAATACCTTCAATATAACAAACAACAACTCAAAGCAAAAGTAAACAAATAGTTAAAAACGAAATTAGAAAAACTCACCTTGAGAGCTTGGAATGTAATATCCATATCTGCTAGACTTTGAAGCAAGTCAATCACATCCTCATCCGACTGATTAATAATAAGTTAAATTAATATAATTACTCATGAGAAAAATAAAAAAGAATTACAGTAAACTATACCAGTTGTGGATCTTCAAGTTGTTCTTTTATAGTAAGAATCCGAGTTTGTTCATCATCATCAAATAATCCTCCATATGGATCTACATCTTCTTCCTCGTCATCATTCTTATTATCATTACTGGTATTGTTGTTCCGATGATTTGACTCCGGTGTTAACGGACTCTTATTCATCACCATCTCCGCATTTCTAGTAACTCTCTCGCCGTTATCCATGCTAGACTGACCGTTAACGACGTCGTTACAGCTCCGGCAGCGCGTGGAATACAGCTTCTCGACGATTCCGTCGCGGCGATGTTTCAATTCATCGCCGCAGTCAACCGATGCAACCGAAATCGCCGCGTCGATCATCGTCCACACATCTACCTTCGATTCCGATAAAATCAATCGGAATTCGTCCAAATCCATGCGAAAAAAATTACCAACGAAAATTTGGAGAAAGATATATTGGAATTACATCAGCAGATCTATGGATGATGATGGATGAATGGAATAAAATGACGCCGTATTGAAAAGCATTTTGTTAGATCTGATTTTTGAGATTTTAGATGATGTTTACGAGTCTTCTTCGGAACCAGACAGAGAATAGCAAATGAGGGGAGTGGGTGGGTGGGTGAAGGGAAGGGGGAGAAGAATGTGAAAGGATTTTTTTGGAATAATGATTTTGATTCTTCTTTTTGGCTTTTGTTTTAGTTTTTGTTTATTACGACAACAACAATCAACTAAAATTTCACAAGCAAGTCCAAGCAGAATAGAGTGTACGCACACCTTAAATCTATTTCGGAGGAGTAGAAAGACTATTTTTGAAAGACGTTCGGCTCAAGAAGAAAATAAATAATAGACAATAGATCAGTAACAACAACATAAGCCAGAAAAATAAAATAATATCAACATCATAAGAAACAGAAAATAAATGTAAAAACAATAACAATAACCAATAATAATGCCATAGAAAATAGTGTGGAAACTACATAAACCACTAACAACCCAAGGTGAAACATTATTAGCTTAGTCTCGCTCCCGGAAACAACGTAAAAACGCTCGACTCCAACCTACAATCTTAATACTCGACCTCCACACCTTCCTATCCAGAGCCATGTCCTCGGAGATCTAAAGTCGTGCCATATCTTGTTTGATCACCTCACCCCAATACTTCTTAGGCCCCCCTTACCTCTCCTCATACCTGCCAAAGTCAACAGTTCACACCTCCTAACCGGGGCATCTATGCTTCTCCTTGGCACGTGCCCGAACCATCTAAGCCTCGCTTCCCGTATCTTGTCGTCCATGAGAGCCATGCTCACCTTCTCCTTAATATCTTCATTCTTGATCTTATTCAACCTAGAGTGTCCGTAATTCCATCTCAACATCCTCATTTACATCACTCTCATCTTTTGGGTATGAGAATTCTTGGCTACCCAACACTCAGCCCCGTACAGCATGGCTGGTCTAACCATCGCAAAATGCCTTTTGTTTATTCATTAATTAAAATTTAATTTATAATCTACTCCCTCCATTCAACTTTTAATTGTCCACTTTGAACTTTTTACGCTGCTTAAGAAATAATAAATAAAATATGTATTTTATATTTTACCGATAATAATGATAGTATTTTCAAAAGTATTCTTGAAAAATAATTTAGGGAATGAGTAGCTAATATTAACGGTAAAATAGAGAAAAAAGATTGTCTTTCTCTTGATTTAGTATAGTGAATAAGTGAAATTAAAAGTGAATATGTATTTTTAATATAATAGATAAATAAAAATTGACGGAGGAAGTACCATTGTAGTGATAACCTATGTGTCAAAAATATTTGAATTAGTTGGGATCTTAATGCAAGTACTCAATATCGAGTTAGAAACTAAAAAAGTTATTTGTATTTTTTAAATTAATTGTAGTAATTAGTAAGGTTGTTTATTCTTTATTAAAAGGGGTGATCTGTGAAGCAGCAAATGGGTTGATGCATTTTGTTTGCTCTCTCTATATTTATTTTCTCGGTAGGAAGTGTGCTTGTTTGTAAGTAGGGTGTCCGTGGGTCGGTACAGTACAATATAGTATTTAGATATTTCTGTTTGATATTTTTAGTATTTAATTTCTTAAAATACTATATTAATACAGTACCTAATTAAATTCGGTATGGTTCGGTTTTTCTCCTTTCAATTTCGATTTATTCGGTTCGGTAACTTCGATTTATTCGGTTTGAATACTAACTAGTGCATAGAGTCATAGACGGTAATATTCTTAGCTAAAGTACTCAAAAGTACAAAACTAAAAAAATGTTTTGACAAAAATTTTGTCCAAAACTAACAAATACCAACCTAGAGAGAGAAAATTGTACATAAAATAATAAATTTGATCATTAAAAATGTCTTATTACTTGCTTAGAGTTAATTGATGAACTCAAAGAATATATACCAAAAATTTAAATTTCTTATATTTATGTTATTAACTAATAATATGTATTTGTGTAATATAATATATATTTCGGTACGATATCAATACTTTAATATTTTATTTTAAAATATCAAATATCATACCTAATAATATTTTTTAAAATTTAAATCAAATATCATATCGAATATCAAATTACAAAATTTTCGATTTGTACGAAATAATTCGACATTTACCAAATTACACACAACCCTATTTGTAAGTGACGTTAGAGGAAGGGAGAAAGAAAGCTGTTGTATCGGCAAGTGGGATTGGTGGGTTTGGCTGTACTATTGGCGGGCTAATACTTATCTTATTGATTGACAGTTCCCTCCATTTCTGTGCTTTCCTCGAGCGTTAAAATTGCCAAAGCGGCAAACAAGAAAAAGTAAGTTTCTCGGTCTTAATTGGGTTGTATTTAATTGAGCGTTTGGTTAAACTTAAAAGTTGATTTGACCATTCGATTAAAGTTTTTCTTTTTCTTTTTTCACTTATATATGCGTTTAGTAATAAAATACTTATGAGCAAGTGTTTTGTAAGTACAAATTAAGCAAAAATCATAACGTGATCTTTTCACTTAAAACTTATGATTTTTATTTTATAATTGCTTTTATTTTGGTTAAATCATTTTCTTTATATTATTCCTAATACCTTTTGTAATCTTCTAAATAATCTTCTTAATCTTCTTCTAAATAATCTCATTTTCCTTATTCCTTCTTTTTCATGTGAAGATACTTCTAAGTTATATATATATATAATATTTTTTTTTTGGTAACTTATTTTAAGAGCACTTCAACCATTTTAAGAGAGAAAGTTCTAATCGGCATTTTTATATCAAGTATACCAAATGTTTATTATTAATTTTATTACTTTCATTTAACACGAAATTGCATATACGCAAAAATAAAATCGACACTTGATATTTGTGATTTATTTTCAATTAGTTACAATTACGCCGAATAAGCTCTATATCATTTTCTTTAAGGACATGTATGATGAATCTAATACTCGAGTTAGGACAGTGAGGGGCGACTTGGAGCATTTTCCGATTGTTATGGGTTACACTAAGGATTTGCGCTTAGACCATTCTTATTTGCTCTGGCAATGGAAGCACTGACACACCATATTTAAAGGGAGGTGCCATGGTGTATATTATTCGCCGATGATATAGTTCCGATTGATGAGACACGAGGCGGTATTAACGAGAGGTTGGAGGTTTGGAGACGGACCCCTGAGTCTAAAGGTTTCAAGCTGAGCAGGACTAAGATAAAATACGTGAAGTGCAAGTTCAGCATTGTGTCGGAGAAGCGGACATGGACGTGAGGCTTGCCTCTCAAGTCATCCCCAAGAAAAGGAGCTTCACGTATCTGGAGTCGGTTATTCAGGAGATGGGGAGATTGACGAGGATGTCACGTACCGTATAGAGGTGGGGTGGATGAAATGGAGGCTAGCGTCTAGCGTCTTGTGTGAAAGGAAGGTACCCCGAAACTTAAAAGTAAGTTCTATAGAGCGGTGGTTAGGTCAGCCATGTTGTTTGGTGCAGAGTGTTGGTCAGTCAAAAATTTTCATATCCATAAGATAAAAGTTGCAGAAATGAGGATGTTGAGATGGATGTGCGGGCACACTCGGCTGGATAAGATTAAGAATGAAGATATCCAAGTGAAGGCGGGCATGGCTACCATGGAAGACAAGATGCGGAAGCTAGGCTTAGATGGTTCGGGCACGTGCAGAGGAGAAGCCCGGATGCCCCATTGAGGAGGTGTAAACGGCTAGCCTTGACGGGGATGAAGAGAGGTAGAGGGCGGTCTAAGAAATATTGGGGATAGATGATCAGGCAGGACATGGTGCAGCTGCAGATTTCGGAGGACATAGCCCTAGATAGGAAGTTGTGAAGGTCGAGCACTAGAGTTGTAGGTTAGGAGATATGAGGCTAGTCTGATAGTGTTTTGTTTTAGGCTGCTAGAGGCTCCAGTTGTACCCTTAGTACTTCATTAAGGTTGTAGGTTAGATTGTAAGAAGCTAGTATGAAAGTGTTTCGCTCTAGGATGTTATTGGCTCTTGTTGTGTCCATATTATTCCATCGCGTCTGTGGTACTGTGCCATTGTTACTTCTTAGTGTTATTACTTGTCTCTCTATTTTCTGGTTATTCTGTTGGTGGTGTTATCTTTTTAGATACCTTTGTTGTTACTGCTATATTGTCTTGTTTCATCTTATTGTGCCGAGGGTCTATCGGAAACAACATCTTTTCTCCTCGGGAGAAGGGGTAAGGTCTTCGTATATATTATTCTCCCCTGACTACACTCGTGGGATTTCACTGGGCTGTTGTTGTATTATTTTTTTAGTTAAAAAGAATTATGTGGCACAATAGTGGAAAGAGTAATTGCAAATGTAGACTATTTAATATTTATTGCAAAAATCTAAGGAATCATCTTAATAGAAGGGAAAAGGAGGACCCTTATTTAGAAAGTAAAACATTCAACTGTAAAATTTTCGAACACAATTATCCTTGTATGTTTTTTCCGGTTGGCGAATTAAAATTTGTTTTTTATTTAATCCTTCATCTTTTTCCTTTTATTTTTCCTCGTAATTCTACCTGAAAGCAAAGCTAGATCAGCAACAATTTTCTTATCTTCTTTCTTAAAAATGGAGAAACAGAGGTAATAAGGCAATATACTTGTTTTGGGCCACTACATTTTCTGAAACTGGTTAGCATTAATTCTCAGAACAAGCAAAATAAAGAAAGAAAACAATAGCAGTTTACAGGTTCACGTTCATTCGTTGATAGCCTATTTGGCCAAGCTGCCAAAAGTTATTTTTTTTTTGCCAAAAATATTTTTTCTTCAAAAATTAAGGTATTTGGTCAAACTTTTAAGAGGAAAAAAAGTGTTTTTGATGAGAAGCAAAAATAATTTTTGAGAAACTCCAAAAATACTTTTATAAAAAGCACTTTTAAAAAAAAAATACACTTAAAACTAATTTTTAAAAGCTTGACCAAACACTAATTGCTGCTCAAAAATACTTTTCAAATGAATTCGCCAAATGTTGCTTTCTTACGCACACGCAAGTATACGTGATCGGCAAGTAATATAGGACAATGAGTCCGGATTATCGTACCCAAGGGACTTAAGTTAACTACTTTATAACAACTAATATCGTTATTTAATCAAGCAAAGATGAAGTTTAGTATATAGTTTAGTCTAAATTATAATTCTAATTTAATCTAGGAATTGCAAAGAACAATTATGTATTTTGTAAGCAATAAAACAAAGATTCCAGGGTTGTGATTTTATGCCCAATCCTATTGCGTTCTAATTGACTTATCGTTCATATAGTTAATGTAAGATTGCTAATTAATCGATAATGATACTCATAGACTTCTTCCGAAGTACTATTCGCGTATTCCTAACAAGATTAATGCCTATATTCCTATGGAATTAATCTAGCAAGAATGCATGAAGAACACGATTATACAATTAAGCATGGTGATTAAGTATATTCCTATCTTAACCACGAATCCGCTCTTTTTAACAAAGTTAAGAACATGCTTTCTTCAATCCTTATTCTAATCTAAACTTAGTTTTCTCAAACATCGCATAGATAATTGATAGAACTTAATTGGTGGCCAAAACAATTAAGCAATTAAACATAGAATTGAAGAAACAATCTTAGCCACATTAACTATTAAAACGAAATCATCAAGTTAAAAACACAGTATTCATGGCTAATCACAACCCCAGAACAAGGGGTGATTAGCCACTCATGTTCAACAAAATCAAATAACTAATGAAGAAAAACTAAAATAGAGATACTAGTTTTGCTTGATGAATTGAGAATTTCTTGATGTTGTTGATGTTCCTAGCTCCCTTTTGCTCCAAAAATCACGTTGTTCTCCTTCAAAATGGATTTAGGGATGTTTATATAGGAGTTGGGAAGGTTTTGGGTCGGTTTAGGGGTCTTCTAGACAAAGTAGGAGACAATTCCCGAAATCAGTCCCCTGGGGGGCGCTGGGCGCTGTCCAGGGGACTGAAGGCAGTGGCCTTTCCCTTTGTTTCTGTCTCCAGCGCCACAGGCAGCGCTGGGCGCTGGCCTGTGGCCTGGTTTCCTCCTTTGTTCGTTTCTTCTCGTTTTAGCTTGTTTCTTCCCCGATTTCGTCCCCGATTGCTTTTAAGTCATTCCTACACATAAAAACACATTATATTAACATGAATCAATGTGATTAACATCCAAATCCACACAAACAAGAGCTAAATATGGGATAACTTATACATTAATTAGTACTTTTTCTACCAATTATCACCAAACACAAACTGTTTCCAACCAAAAAATATTTTTTTTAAAAGTACTTTTGAGAAAAACACTTCTCAAAATAAACTGATTTTAGAAGCAACTGATTTTAGAAGCTTGGCCAACAGACTATGAATTTGAAAGAGGCTAAATTATTCGTTTTTTTATGTTCATTTTGTCAAAAATGGAAACAGAATTGCACAAATTTAGGACGAATAGGACATAACTGAGTAAGGAAATTCACGAAAAAAGAAAAGAGCCCATTTCGTTTGCTCCCCACCCTTTTTTCTACTTCTACTAGTGGGGTAGCTCGAGCTTTGCCCCAGCCCAACGTGAACAAAGTTACACTGTCATCAGCAACGTGTGTGTTTGTGTCTAGAAGAGAAATAGAAGATGCAGATCTATTAAAAAAGTATTACAGAGTAATAGGAGACTATACATAACTACTACATCAATGTTGCCTTTTCTAATCCATCTATTTCTAATTCATATGTTACACAAAAACTTATAGCTTTCCAGTAGCACCTTGACAAACCTGTGTAAGATGGCAGCAATTAGCATTACCATTAACAAAGATGATAAAGTGTTATGTCAAATAAGCTTTAGCAACACTGAAATAAGGACGAGTATATGAGGCTTATAATGATGGCAATGACAGAGCAAGATTTGAGAAGCAGAAGAATGGTGCATAGACAGTCAAGTGTGAAACTGTATCTTTTGAAGTATACCACTGATTATTTGTTGCAACGTTGAAACTACAAGGGAACCTGACATCTTCCACAACGTTAGATTGATATTATTACTACAAAAAACTTTAGATCTTAAATGTAAACAGAAGAAACAATAAGCAAAGAGAAAATTTTTGAGGAGGCAGTCAACAGTGAAACAAGCAAAATTTAATAAGAGCATTAATTCAAGAAGAATTTGACCTTATACTACCTTTCTTTATGTTTTATTGGTTGATGTCAGTAATATTGTTAGCCGGTTAGCCCTGCCAAATGTTTGATTAATATAACATCGAATGCTGAAAAACTTATATGCCAATATAAAGTGTGAATCTGTATAACCTGCACTCTAAGCTTGTTGGTGTTAGAGGGTAACGGCATAAGATAAGTAGAATAAAATATTGGTGTATTATTATTATTATTATTATTATTATTATTATTTTATATTTTTTTATATTGGTGTATTATTGGCTCGTAGAAGCAGACATAATCTTTTTCTGTTACAAAGCACCTTCATCCCTACAACAACCCGAGCAGAAAAAGTGGTTAAGTCATTAAATGACAGTACTCTCCTTGTAGGCATACATAAATTATCAACATTGCCATGACATGAATCTCAAACAAAAAGATGACACCGGCCTTCATATACGTTTTTATGAGTGAAAAAGAAAGGATCACACCAAGAAGGCTAGATTTAGTCATTTGAATAGCTAATAAGCTTTGCTTTGTTATCAGTGAGCAGAGGCTATACAATCATCAATCAAGAAGCATCCGATCCCAGGAAAAAATATCTGTTTTGTTGATTTTGACATTAAGATAATAATTCAAGATTATTTCTCTAAGTAAAGTAAGAGTGCCAAATTAATCAAACTATGGTGCTACGAGTACCTTCGTAGAGGACAACAGTGACTTGGCTATTTCAAAAAAAGTTATAGACCATTGAAGAACATCAATAAAGATTAGCCAGAATAAAGAAAAACACAATGTAATTTCTCAAAGAGACTTTACATTAGCACGCAATAACGGAGGCAAACAAATGCCTAACAACTGAGCTTTGGAGGAGTAAAAAGTCTTATCCAACTTCGTACATGTTTATGGAAAAGAAATCAAGAAAGTTCTCTTTACTATATTTCCTAATTGCAGTGAAACTTGATTTATTTAGCAGGTTTAACTAACAGCTCACATATAAAACCCAAACTAAGTAGAGTTACGATGTGTCACATAACACAATAGAATCAAGTGCAGATTATTGTCTCTCTAATCCATCAAGGTCAGCTGAGAATTCATTAGAGCAAATACTAATATATAGAATATAGAGTAGAAGTGCAAAGAATAAAAGTCTGACCAACTGTTTTAATCGATTTAAACAGTTCTAATCCCACTTAGAAGAAAAGCAGGAAAAAACTTACAAAGTAGTGTCTACAGAAATAGACATTTTCCTAACCTTGCACGCCGTATATCAGAATCAAAACCAAATTATATTCATTTAATGATCATATATCAAGAATCAAATGTGCCAAATATAATCAAAATAGAATTTTTATATCTTCAGACCATATGTGACTATGTATGTGTGCCACCGGAATCTCTAAATCTTAGATTCACACCTCTTTTTTTCAATCTATTTGCATCAGCCATGTGCTCTAGCAACTTCTTTACTCAGTTTAAGCAGTACCAATCCAATTTAATAGTAGAAATTAAAATGCGTGTATCTAGATATACACAAGTAGTGAATCGATACACCCATGAAGGACAAAGACAAATCTCTTATCTCTTATCCAAGTTATAATCGCTAGTTAAATATTGACATTTAATATCGAATTTCACACCGGCCGACCATTTTAAACTCATGTTGCAAAATTTAAATCTGGCGATGGTGAAGCATATGAAAAAGATAAAAATCGACCAACTATTTTACTCAAATAATACAGCTATAATTCATTAGAACGTGAGATGGAATAAAAATTTTAAAAGTAACAGAAGGTGAGAAAACCAAAAGTAGGAAGAGAAGCTCAGAAGTAAACTGATCGGATAGTCCAACAGATGACACAGGAAACCCTAATAGTGAGAAAGAAAAGGAAAAGAGATGGACCAAAGTAGGAGAAATTTTGAGTAACTATGAAGTTTTCCACAAAGAGCAGATGAGAAGATGAGACTTGCCTGAGAGAGAATAACTGAAGTTGATGTTATAAACACGCGTCAAAACCTAGATCTAAGGGGCAACACGTGTCCTAAATCCTCATAGTGGCGTCGTAAAATTTCCAAGTTGGCCTTGTGGGCAAGCAGGTACTTGAAGCTCCTCAAACTGTCGCTTATTAGTAGTAGGAATATTACTCCTTTTTTTAATGGCTTCCAATTTACTCAAAACTGACGCACTTATCGTTTTACTATATACCCAAAACATGACACAACTCTATAAATAACTTAATTTTTGTTATGAATATATTATATTATGATAGTTAATTTAGTACTTCGTTATAAAGAAATTTCCTGAAGAAATTTATTTTATATGGGACTTAACTATAGATATATTTATCTATTAGTATTCTATTGGAAATAAGCTTTCTGAAAAAGCTTATTCTTTCGGTACTCCGTTATGGATAAATGTTACCCTCGGTAGAAGATTATCTATATCTAGTACAATAAGCTTATTCTTTCGGTATTCCGTTATGGATAAATATTACCCCACTAGAAGATTATCTATATCTGGTATAACAACAACTTACAAGCAGCTTGGAGTAGCAACTTACAAGCAGCTTACACAGCAGCTTGCAGTACCAGCTTACACAACATGTTCTTTTCTTCTATAAATAGAGTAGATTTCAGTTCATTATGTACATCAGTTTGAAATTGAATAATATACCAGTTTCTCTCTATACTTGTCTTTACCTTACAGTCTTTATTATATAACACGTTATTAGCACGAGACTCTGCCATCTCGAGCAAATACTTTGAAAGTATCAGAGGTACGAACTTTCTTTTTCTAAATAATGTCAAATCTTTCTAAACTTGAATGGATATATTGGGCAAAAGCTACAATCTTTGGTTCTTGATGCTGAAATTCATTTTGATGCGATGGGTCTGGTAGACACCATCAAGGACAAAAATCAAGCCTCAAACCAAGACCGTGCCAAAGCAATGATATTCCTATGCCATCACCCTGATGAAGGCTTGAAAATGGAATATCTCACTATTAAAGATCCAATCATACTGTGGAATAATTTGAAAGATAGATATGACCACCTGAAGATGGTCGTTCTTCCACAGGCACGTTATGATTAGACTCATTTAAGGCTACAAAATTTTAAATCTATCGGTAAGTATAATTCTGCTATGTTCAGAATTATTTTTCAATTAAAATTATGTGGTGATAATATTACTGATCATGATATGTTGGAGAAAACTTTCACCACTTTTCATGCCTCGAATATGCTCCTGTAGCAGCAATATCGAGAGATGGGATTCAAAAAATATTCCTTGAACTTATCTCACATCTTTTTATAGCCGAGCAACATAATGGGCTATTAATGAAAAATCATGAGAGCCGACCTACTGGTTCTTGTCCATTCTCTGAAGTGAATGAGACGAACTTTCACCAAGCTAAGCGCGAAAGAGATCGTGGCCCCAGTCGTGGTCGAGGAAGAAACTCTAATCATAGTAATAATAATGCACCAAAGAACCCTCCTCACCACCAGCAGTGGAAAAGGAAGGAACAAAAGCATGAAGCGCTCCAAGCAACAAAGACAGAAAATGCATGCTATAGATGTGGAGGAAAAGGGCATTGGTCATGTACCTGTCGTACGCCAAAGTACCTGATTGAGCTTTATCAAGCCTCCTTGAAGAAGACAGAGAACAATGCTGAAGCAAATTTTATTTCTGAAGATAATTTAGACTTCATGCATTTGGATGTAGCTGATTACTTTGCACTCCCGGAAGGAGAAACAAGTCATGTGATCGGTGATGAATCTATAGAAATGTAAATATTTTAATTTTTATTGTTTGTAGTATAATATGGTTATGTAATTGTTATACATAAATAAAAGTTATGCTTTGATATTGATGTTTACTATCATATTTATTTTGTTTATGTCATTTTAAAGAATATGGATAATCCTCAAACTATGTTTGGATCAAAGACCAATCATGAATATATTTGTGTAATTGATAGTGGAACAACTCATGCCATATTCAAAGATCAGAAATACTTTTCTTATTTGCATAAGGAGAAAGTAAATGTTTCAACAATTTCTGGTAATATAAGTTTGATTGAAGGCTCCGGAAGAGCCGCTACATTTCTGTCTAAGGGAACAAAACTTATTATAGACAATGCATTATTCTCCTACAAGTCTTGAAGAAACTTGTTGAGTTTCATAGATATCCGCAGAAATGGGTATCATGTTGAGACGATAGATGAAATAAATATGAATATCTTTGTATTACAAAGAATAGTTCTGGCCAGAAGTGCATTGTAGAAAAGTTACCAACTTTATCTTTTGGCTTATACTATTCAAAGATTAGTACATTTGAAGCACACCCTATCATAAACCAGAAGTTTACTAATTTAAATATTTTTGTGTTTTGGCATGGCCATTTGGGCCATCCTGGATCAATAATGATGAGACGAGTTACTGAAAATTCGAGTGGGCATCCATTAAAGTACCTGAAGATTCTTACAAATAATGAATTTTCTTGTGATGCTTGTTATCAAGGCAAAATGATCACTAGACCATCAGCAATGAAGATTGGCATTGAATCCCCTGCCTTTTTAGAACGTATACATGGGGATATATGTGGACCTATTCACCCACCAAGTGGGCTATTTAGATATTTTATGGTCCTAATAGATGCATCTTCAAGATGGTCCCATGTGTGCCTACTATTATCTCGCAACCTGGCGTTTGCAAAGCTATTAGCCCAAATAATTTGATTAAGGGCATAATTCCCAAATTATCCTGTAAAGGCTATTCGCCTTGATAATGCTGGATAATTCTCATCTCAAGCTTTTGATAATTATTTTCTATCAGTTGGGATAAAAATTGAACATCTTGTACCTTATGTTCATACTCAAAATGGCCTTGTAGAATTATTTATTTAAACGCCTGCAATTGATAGCAATAACACTGCTTATGAAAACATAATTGCCCACTACTGTTTGGGGCCATGCTATCTTTCATGGAGCATCACTTATCCGTCTCAGACCGACACATTATAATAAATGTTCTCTGTCACAATTAGTTTTTGATCATGAACCAAATATTGCCCATCTACGAATTTTTGGATGTGCTGTATATGTACCAGTAGCACCACCACAGCGCAGTAAAATGGGCCCACATAGAAGGTTAGAAATATATGTTGGGTTTGAATTACCCTCTATTATTCGCTATCTTGAACCATTGATGGAAGATTTATTTACTGCGCGATTTGCAGATTGTCGGTTTGATGAAATAAATTTTCCATAATTAGGGGAGACAAAAAAGAAATCAAAAGAGAAATTGTGTAAAAGTTTCATCATTATCTCATTTTGATCCACGTATCCCTATATGTAATCAGGAGGTCTTAAAGATCATCCATTTACAAAAATATAGCAAATCAAATGCCAGACGCGTTTACTGATTTGAAAAGGATAACTAAGTCACATATCCCTACAAAGAATGTGCCTATCCGAATTGATGTCCCTCCAAGACCATCTACTAGCATGAGAGCTAGTGAACCTAAAGCACGCCTGAAGCGTGGTAGGCCTTTGGGTTCTAAGAATCGAAATCCTCGAAAAAAAAATCGATAAATAATCAAAATGATACAATGAAGGGATCTCTTGAAGAGACCCAAGATCTGATTAGTTCTGAGATTCATGAAGAAATCAAGGAACACGAGACTCAAGTGAGTGAGAAGCTTTTAATAAGTTCTACTGGTGAAAGGATTAATTTAAATTGATCTTAAATAGTGCCCGATAATATTTTTGCATATAATGTTGCACTTAACATTATACAAGATAGTGAGGATCTTGAACTCCGATCTGTCAAAGAATGTCAACAAAGATCTGATTGGCCAAAATGGCAAGAGGCAATTCAATCAGAATTGAACGCACTTACTAAAAGAGAAGTCTTTGGACCAGTAGTCCAAACACCTACTAAAACCAGTTGGTCATAAATAGGTTTTTGTGCCAAAAAGAAATGATAAAAATAAAATTGAAAGATACAATGCTTGACTTGTCGCACAAGGATTCTCACGGCGACCTGGAGTCAATTTTGATGAAACATATTCACCTGTTATGGATGCCATAACAGTTCAATATCTCATCAGTTTAGCACTACATGAAAAACTTGAAGTACATCTAATGGATGTAGTTACAACTTATCTATACGGTTCACTTGATAATAAAATTTAAATGAAAATCCCTGAAGGATTTAAAATGCTTGAAGCAAATCCAAAATCTCGAAAAAATGTATTCAATCAGATTACGAAGATCTTTGTACGATTTAAAGCAATCTGGGCGTATGTGGCATAATCTCCTTAGTGAATATTTGCTGAAAAAGGGTTACGTAAATGATGTTATTTGTCCATATATTTTTATAAAGAAAATGGCATCAGAATTTGTTATACTTGCTGTTTATGTTGATGGCATAAATCTTGTTGGAACTCCAGAAGAGCTCCAAAAGGCAATTGAGTATCTTAAGAAAGAATTTGAAATGAAAGATCTTGGAAAGACAACTTGGTCTGCAAATTGAACATTTAGCAGACAGGATCTTTATCCATCAATCTGCCTGTACAGAAAGAGTCTTAAAATTCTTTTACATGGACAATCATTTTGACAGCGTATATACACTCGTCACTTCGCATATACACCGTTACGCACGTAATTTACATAACATATAGTTCAAGGTTTCCTAATTCGCTCGAGTCAAAGTTAGACCCAAAACTTACTTCACTCCGCAAGAAAATTAAAGCTCAACCGGGGTCTTTCCTCTAAAATTCGCCTCCAAACCAATCGAATCTAACCAAAATCGACTTAATATCAATAAACGATACTAGGGAAATCAATTACAATACATAAAGTTAAGATCTTTACACTTTTTTCAAAAAGTCAACAAAATTCAACCTCAGGCTCGCTTGGTCAAAACCGAGATTCGGACGAAAATCCAATTACCCATTCAACACCGAGCCCGATTATGTAAACAATTTCGAAATCTGACCTCAATTTGAGGTCTAAATCTCAATTTTACAAAAAAAGCCTCAATTATACCCAAATTCCTAATTTTCTATCATGAAAGAGCATAAATTAAAGTTAGAAATCAATGGGTGTTGATGGAAATGGAAGAAAACGAGTTAAAGTATACTAACCTACGAAGTGGGGATGAAATTCTTTTTCAAAATCGCCTCTAAATCGAGCTATAATGTGAAGATGGTAAAAAATGAGTTAAATTACAATTTTTAGAAGTTTCAAAGTCTGGGCATCAGGTGTTCTTCGCGTTCGCGAAGCACCTGACGTGTTCGCGAAGAGCATTTGCCAAAAGAACCATCGCGATCGCGGTCAACTCTTTGCGTTCTCGAAGGCTTAGCCCCCCTGCCTTCGCGTTCGCATAGTCACCTGCCCAGCTCCCCCAAAACCCAACAAAGCTTCGTGTTCGCGGAGGAACAATCATGTTCACAAAGGGCAAGCCCCCCGCACTTCGTGTTAGCGACCAGTACCTCGAGTTCGCGAAGAGTAACTCCGACCCTGTCTCAATTTCCTATTCGCGATCGCGAAGCACAAATCACCAGACACCATATATCAGCAAAAATTGCAGATGCCTAAGTCCAAAAATTACTCTGTAGCCTATCCCAAACTCATCCGACCCCCTCAAACTCGAAACCAAACATGCACACAAGTGTAATAACATCATACGAACTCGCTCGCGTGATCAAAACACCAAAATAACACCTAGAGCTATGAATCGAACATCAAAATGAATGATATTTTCAAAGAAACTCAAGAACACGCAATTTTACAACTGGACGTCCGAATCACGTCAAATCAACTCCGCGTTGCGCTAAATTTTCCAGACAAGTCATAAATAGTGAAATGAACCTATACCAAGTTCCGGAGCAGAAATCTGAACCCGTTAGCATCAAAGTCAACCTACCGTCTTTAGAAATTCTCTTAGACTTTAAATTACTAGTTTTCAATAAATTATGTTAAATCTAGTTAGGGACTTCCGAATTTGATTTCGGGCATACACCCAAGTCCTAAATCATGACACGGACCCACTGGGATCATCAAAACACTGGTCCGGTTCCGTTTACACAAAGTTTTGACCGTAGTCAACTCAATTCATTTTAAGGCTAAATTTCACATTTTCATCATTTTTTCATATAAAATTTTTCGGAAAAAGACACAAATTATGCACGCAAATCAAGGCTAAACGGCGATATTCAAGGTCTCGGAACACAGAAATAAAGGCTAAAACTCAAAGTGACATATCAGGTCATCACATTCTCCACCTCTAAAATAAAAGTTCGTCCTCGAACGGATATAGAAAGGTACCTGGATTGGTGAAAAGGTGTGGATATCTACTCCGCATGTCCGACTCGGACTCCCACGTGGATGCCTCGATCGACTGACTTCTCCACTCCACTCGAATTGAAGGATAACTTTTAGACCTCAACTGCCGAACCTGCCAGGATAGAATGGCCATCGGCTCTTCCTCATAAGTCAAATCCTTGTCTAATTGGACTAAGCTGAAATCTAACACGTGGGACGAATCACCGTGATACTTCTGGAGCATGGACACATGGAACACCGGATGGACTACTCACAAACTAGGTGGCAATATCAGTCTATAGGACACCTCACCCACTCTCTCAAGAATATCAAAGGGTCCGATATACCTAGGACTCAACTTTCCCTTCTTTCCGAATCTCATCACATCCTTCATGGATGAAACCTGGAGCAATACCCTCTCTCCAACAATGAATGCAACATCACGAACTCTAGGGTCGGCATAACTCTTCTGCCTAGACTGAGCTGTGCAAAGTCGATCTTGAATTATCTTGACTTTTTCTAAGGCATCCTAAACCAAATCGATACCCAACAACCGAGCCTCTCCCAGATCGAACCAACCAACTAGCGAATGACACCGCCTCCCATATAATGCCTCATATGGGGCCATCTGAATACTCGACTGGTAGCTGTTGTTGTAGGCAAACTCCACAAGCGGCAAAAACTGATCCCAAGAACCCCTGAAATCCATAATGCAAGCGCAGAGCATATCCTCCAATATCTGAATAGTGTGCTCAGACTGTCCGTCCGTCTAAGGGTGAAATGATGTACTCAACTCAACCCGCATGCCTAACTCACGTTTTACGGCCCTCCAGAAGTGCAAGGTGAACTGCGTACCTCAATCAGAAATGATGGACACGTGCACATAGTGAAGACGGGCGATCTCGCGGATGTAGATCTTAGCTAATCGCTCTGAATAATATGTAACTACCACTGGAATGAAATGTGCCGACTTGATCAACCTGTCCATAATGACTCATATCGCATCGAACTTCTTCTAAGCAGTTGGGAGCCCAACAACAAAATCTATAGTAATACGCTCCCACTTCCACTCAGAAATCTCTAGCCTCTAAAGCAAACCACCAGGCCTCTGATGCTCGTACTTTACTTACTGACAATTCAGACACCAAGCTACATATGCAACTATATCGTTCTTCATTCTCCTTCACCAATAATGTTACCGAAAATCCTAGTACATCTTGGTGGCACCCAAATGAATAGAATACCGGGAACTGTGGGCCTCCTCAAGAATTAACTCGCAAAGCTCATCCATATTGGGCACACAAATCATATCCTGCATCCGCAAAACCCCATTGTCTCCAAAATTAACCTGCTTGGAACATACGTGCCGCACCGTGTCCTTAAGGACAAGCAAATGGGGGTCATCATACTAACACTCTCCGATGCGCTCATATAAGAAAGACCGAGAGACCGTGCAAGCTAGAACACGACTAGGCTTCGAAACATCTAACCTCATGAACTGGTAGGCCATATCCTGAATATTTGATGCTAACGGCCTCTCACCAACTGGAATGTACGCAAGGCTACCCATACTCACCGCCTTTCTACTTAAGGCATCGACCAACACATTGGCCTTCCTAGAATGATACAAAATGGAGATATCATAGTCTTTCAAGAGCTCCAACCACCTCCTCTGCCTCAAGTTAAGATCCTTTTGATTGAACAAATACTGTAGACTTTGATGATCTATGAATACCTCACACAAGATGCTGTAAAGATAGTGCCTCTAAATCTTCAGTGCATGAACAGTGGCTGCCAGCTCTACGTCATGAACAGGGTAATTTTTCTCATGAACCTTCAACTGCCGCGACGCGTATGCAATCACCCTGCCATCCTGCATCAATATTGCACCGAACCTAATACGAGATGCATCACAATATACCGTGTAGGATCCTGAACCGGTGGAAAACACCAACACTGGTGCCGTAGTCAAAGTATTCTTGAGCTTCTGAAAGCTCAATTCACACTTAGGAGACCATCTAAATGGGGCACCCTTCTGGGTCAATCTAGTTATGGGGCTGCTATGGATGAAAACCTCTCCAGGAACTGGCAATAGTAACCCGCCAAACCTAGGAACTCCAAATCTCTATAGCTGAAGTAGGTCTAGGGTAGTTCTGAACTGTCTCAATCTTCTTAGGGTCTAATTTTATGCCCTCTGCCGATACAACATGCCCTAAAAAGGCGACTGAGTCTAACCAAATCTCGCACTTTGAAAACTTGGCATATAACCAATGACCCCTTAGAGTCTGAAGTACAATCTGAAGAAGCTGCTCATGCTCTCTCAACTGTGGGAGTAGATAAAGATATCATCAATGAATACGATCACAAAAGAATCCAAATAGGGCTTGAATACTTGGTTCATCAAATTCATAAATGCTTTTGGGGCATTTGTCAACCCAAATAACATCACTAGGAACTCATAATGCCCATACCGAGTCCGAAAATCTATCTTAGGGACATCCGATGCCCTAATATTCAACTGATGGTAGCCAGACCTCAAATCAATCTTCGAAAACACCCTGGCACCTTGAAGATAATCAAATAAGTCATTAATCCTTGGCAACGGATACTTGTTCTTGATAGTGACTCATGCCGTTAGTTTATACACATCCTCATCGACCCATCTTTATTCTTCACGAACAACACGGGCGCACCCCAGGGCAAGACACTAGGTCAAATGATTCCCTTATCAAGAAAATCTTGCAACTGCTCTTTTAATTCCTTCAACTGCGGCGGGGCCATGCGATATGATGGAATGAAAATAGGTTGAGTTTCCGGAGCCAAACCAATACAAAAGTCAATATCTATATCGGGTGGCATCCCGACAGATCTGCAAGAAATTGACGAGCGCAAAACACACTCTTAAATTGTGCTGGCTAGTTAAAGATAGTATAGTATAATATCGTGTCCACATAGATTGGATTTAAATAGTTTTCTCGTAGTTTCTAGCTTGATTGCTATCCTGGAGGATCAATTTGAGATTTATATGATCAATAATAAAATTTAACTAAGGATATAAAACTACAACTATTAATTAGTTACTATCGAAACAAGGAATAAGCAATTAAGGTTATCAGTGCAAAAGGATAGGGTTTTGACAGAATAAGTGCAAGATAATTGTTCGGGATCTAACTCTAGATAATTCATTTCCAATGTTCAAGTGAGTATCTCGAATTCACTCTATTATTAGTTCAAACGTTCAGCAAAAACTCCTCTCTTGATTAAGTCTTAACCTCACGGGATGAACCAATTTAAGGACTGTGAAGATATGCAAGAATGCATAGTGGATCGGTCTTTAGGAAAACCTCTTTCGATTATTCTCCTAACCGGATTTAATCAATGATTCAACTAGCCTCTTTCGATTACTTAGAAGAATCTATGAACTCAACCAACAATATAATGCAAAGATATCACAAGTTATGACTCTTTCGATTACAAGAACAAGTGAATATAGAAGCAACAATTTAATCTTCCAAAAATGATTCAAATATATAAAAATAGAGTTATAATCCACAAACAATCATCAATACACCAAATCCATCAAAACCCAAAAGGATCTACTCCATAGACATGGAGAAGTTTTTCACAAATGTAACTAACGTATAGGAAAACATAAATTCAATCCAAACCCGGACCTTGAGTGAGGAAGGAATGATGAAATCCTTGTGCTTGTGTTCTTCCCCCTCCTCCTTAGCCTCCTTGGCTTCCTTAGGTCAAAAATCAGTCAAAAGTCCCTAAAATGGTGTTTTCTCGTGTATTTAAACCATCCCCCAATAATCCCCGGATGAAATTGCCCTTTTTAGCGGAATTGGGAAGTCACTCTAACATTTTTGGGCTACCGCGTCGCGGCATGCAGCGCGCTTGTGCAGAATTCTAGAATGATTTGAAAATCAATTTCTGGGCATAATTTGCACTGCCGCGGCGCCCCATGCGGTGCGGCTGTGCATTTTTCTTAGAGTGATTTCGCTTCTTCAATTTTTGACATCCGGACTTGGTGCTCGACCCGCGAACGCGATCCCGGTTTAATCGCTTAGGCTTCTACTCAGACTTCAAAGCTCCAAATAGCTCGAATTTGCTCCACAACATCTAAATAACACGGAATCATTCCTACATGGCATAAAATACACAATAAGTGCAAAACACTACTCACTAAAGCTCAACATAAGTAAAGTGCAGTGAATTGGAGTGCAATAAGAGACTAAAACACTGGATTATAGTCTACCATCAAAAATACCTCTGGAAACTCACACAAAACTGGTAATGAATCCATGGAAGGAACCTCTGCACTTGAATCATGAACATAGGCCAAATAAGCTAGATATCCCTTCTCGACCATACGTCGAGCCATTACATAAGATATAACCCTGCTGGTAGAATGGCCAGGAGTCCCTCTCTTCTCTAATCGAGACAACCCCCGCTGGACTAAGGTCATCGTCTTGGCGTGACAATCCGATATAGCATGATAAGGTGACAACCAATCCATGCTCAAAATAACATCAAAGTCTACCATATCAAGAAGGAGGAGATCTACACTAGTCTCAAGACTCCCAATAGTAATCACACACGAGTGATAGATACGATCGATAATAATAAAATCTCCCACAGGCGTAGACACGTGCACAAGAGCACTCAAAGAATCATGAGGCACAACCAGATATGAAGCAAAATAGGATGACAGGTAAGAATAAGTAGAACCCGTATCAAAGAGAATTGAAGCATCTCTATGGTAAACTAGAACAATACCTGTGATAACAGCGTAAGATGATTCGGCCTCAGGTCTAGCTGGGAAAGCATAAAATCAGGGCTGGGCCCTACCACTCTGACCTACATCTCTATGATGGCCTCTAGCTAGCTGGCCTCCACATTTAGCAGCCCGACCTCCACCTCTGACTGCTTGGCCTTTGCCTCTAGCTGGCTGAGCAGGTGGTGGAGCAACCAGTGCTGGGACCATAGCATGAGGAACTCCCTGATGTGACTAGTACCTTCACACTCAAAACATCGATCCTGCTACTGTGGCTGCTGAAGCTGAAGATGACCTGAATGGGCCAAATAACCACGGTGATAGCTCTAAATCAGAGGCACACTGATATGAGCTGATGGTGCACTATAGGATGGCTGTCCAGAATGAGATATATAAGGACCACGACTCCCTGAAGCACCGTGAGATGCCTGAAGCGCTGACTGAAATGGCCTGGGAGGATGGCCTCTACCAAAAATACCCCTGCTTCCAGATGAGGCACCACTGAACTACCGGAATGACAAGGCCTCTTATCAGACACCGGCCCCTCTTCTGACCAGGAACCATCTCGATCCATCTAGAAATATCTACGGCCCTCTGGAAAGTAATATCATATTTAGTCTTCTTAGCCATCTATAACCTGATAGTAAAAGTGAGCCCATCAATGAATCTCCTCACTCTCTCCCTCTCAGTAGGGAGCAAGATAATGGCATGGTGAGCTAGGTCCACAAATCGAGTCTCGTACTGGGTAACAATCATACTACCTTGTTGAAGACGCTCAAATTGCATGCCGTAATCCTCTCTCAGAGTGACAAGGATGAACTTCTCTAAAAATAGCTGTGAAAACTGATCCCAGGTAAGTGCAGGAGAACCATCTGGTCTAGTCAACATATAATCTCTCCATCATCTCTTGGCGGAACCAGTCATTTGATCCCATGTAATCGATACCATTAGTCTCAACTATACCCATGTTCTACAATACCTCGTGGCAACGGTCTAGGTAATCTTGTGGGTCCTCAGAAGGTGCACCACTGAAATAAACAGGAAAGAGCTTAGTAAATTTATCCAACCTCAACAAGGCCTCAGAAGACATAGCGGGCCTATCACTGGCCTGTGCCAAAACAACCGGCTGAAGCACCCATACTGGCTGGGCTGCTGGAGATTGATACTAGGGAGCTGCCTGCTCCGAGGTGTGAGTAGCGGGAGTCTGTGCTCCTCTCTCAGCCAGAGAGATGGCTGGTGCCACTGAAAATGCACCGGTCTGGGCCACACTCTCCATCAGGCCCACCAAGCAGACTAGAGCATCTTGAAGCACTGGAATGGCTATGAGCCCCTCCAAGACTTGAGTTAGTCCGACGGGCACGGTCTGAGGTAGGACCTCCTCCTCATGATCATTCGGAGGCTCAATTGTAGATGCTGCTGCTCGAGCTCTAGGCTGACCTCTGCCTCTGCCTCGGCCTCTGGATCGACCTCGGCCTCAGCCTCTACCCCTGTTAGTAGCTGTCGCAGGGGGCTTCGGCTCTTGTCCGGCTGTAGATATTGTGCGTGTTCTTGCCATCTGCGAGAGAACAAGAATAGAATGGTTCGATCATCAATGATAGAATAAATTGCATGATAGAGAAAGAAAGAAGTGAAATTTTCCTAAACTCCATTGCCTCTAGAAGATAAATACATACGTATCCGTACCAATCCTCTAGACTCTATTAAGCTTGCTCGTGACTCGTGAGACCTAAGCAACCAAGTGCTCTGATACCAACTTGTCACAACCCCGAATTCCCACCCTTGGGACCATGATGGCGCCTAATATTTCACTTGCTAGGCAAGCCAATGTTAGAAATAGTTTTTAGCCATTTTAAATAATCAAATTAAATGATAACCAACAAACCGAATTAAACTGAAATAGAGTGAATAAACCAAAATAACAGCGATGTCTAGATACAATCCCAGAAATGGTGTCACGAGTACACTTACGACTAGAGTACTACAAATAAAAGTGTGAATGAAAGCATAACTGTCTGAAATAAAGTAAACAACTAGAATGATGTAGAAGGGGACTTCAGGGCTGCGAACGCCTTGTAGTTGTACCTCAAGTCTCCTTAAGGCACCGATCGTAGAAATCTACTGACCATCGCTGGTACCGACCCCATGTACTCTTTAAGTGTCGAGCCTAACCTCGACGAAGTACTGACGAGCCTAAGGCGGGTCAACTACAAGAACCTGTACGTAGAAATAATAATAATAATAATAATAATAATAATAATAATAATAATAATAGTAATAATAATAATAATAACAATAATAATAATAATAATAATAGGAAAGAAAAATAGGAAATGACAGCAAAGCAGTTAACTAATGAAAACAAACTCAATCATCGAAATCAGTGAATCCAGAAATATCAGTCCTCAGAATCTCATATGAAAATACTGAAAGCTAACACAATACAACAATGAGTACAACACATTCATTGCGGTGCGCAACCCGATCCCACCGTACAAACATAATCCTTTCTTATTTCACCATATCTATATCAAGAATAACATATAAAATTTGTTGCGGCACGAAACCCGATCCCACAATATGATCAGAGTCAATATCATAATTCTCCCTTATTTCACCATATCAATATCAAAATCACATATAAAATTCGTTGCGGCGTGCAACCCCATCCAACCATATCAATATTAAATCCTCCCTTATTCTAACATATCGCAACCACTGCGGCGTGCAACCCGATCCATAAACAAATTTAATAAATGTAATCAATCCTACAACTCAATTCACAAGAATCTCTACGATTAAAGAATATGATAGCAAAGAAATAAAGGAATCCCGTACCAAATTAAGTAGTGCTACAATTAATACCAAGCAAAAAGACAAGCCAGATATATGACAGTTAAAGTGTAGAAGTAAGGCAATTACGGCCAGTAGCAATTGATAACGGAATCATGGAAGAAACAAACATTTTAATACAAGAATAAATAAAATGACGAGTAAGAAGTTATGGCATAGAAAATAATTAAAGCATGTAATAGATAAGACATGTAATAAGACAGTTAGTGAATTACTGAAAAGCATGGAAACAATCATTTTGACGGTGTCTATACACTCGTCGTCTCGCATATACACCATTACGCGCGTAAGATACATAACATATAGTTCAAGGGTTCCTAATTACCTCAATTCAAAGTTAGACCCAACACTTACCTCGCTCCGCAAGCAAATTAAAGCTCAATCAGGGCCTTTCCTCTAAAATTCGCCTCCAAACCAATCGAATCTAACCAAAATTGACTTAATATATAACAAATAATGCTAGGGAAATCAATTACAATACATAAAGTTAAGATCTTTACACTTTTTTTAAAAAGTCAACAAAAGTCAACCTTAGCCCGCTTGGTCAAAACCCGAGATTCGGACCAAAATCCAACTATCTGTTCACCCCGAGCCCGATTATATAAATAGTTTCGAAATCCGACCTCAATTTGAGGTCTAAATCTCAATTTTACAAAAACAAACTCCAATTCTACCCAAATCTCTAATTTTCTACCATGAAAGAGCATAAATTAAGGTTAGAAATCAATGGATGTTGATGGAAATGGAAGAAAACGAATTAAAGTATACTAACCTACGAAGCAGGGATGAAATTCTTCTTCAAAATCGCCTATAGGTCGAGCTCTAATGTGAAGGTGGTGAAAAATTATATTTTTAGAAGTTTTAAAGTCTGGACGCCGGTGTCCTTCGCATTCGCGAAGCACCTGACATGTTCGCAAAGAGCACTTGCCAAAGAACCATCACGATCGTGGTCAACTCTTTGCGTTGGCGAAGGCTTAGCCCCTCTGCCTTCGCGTTCGTGAGCCAATGCTTGCGTTCGCATAGAGTCACATGTACAGCTCCCCCAGAACCCTACAAAGCTTTGCGTTCGCGAAGGGCAAGCCCCCCTCCACTTTGCGTTTGCGACCAGTACCTCGCGTTCACGAAGAGTAACTCCGCCCCAGTCCCAATTTCTCCTTCGCGATCGCGAAGCACATATAGCGAGACACCAAATATCAGTAAAAACTGCAGATGCCTAAGTCCAAAAATCACTTCGTAACTTATCTGAAACTCACCCGAGCCTCTCGGGCTCGAAATAAAACATGCACACAAGTATAATAACATAGTACAAACTCGCTCGCACTATCAAAATACTAAAATAACACTTAGAGCTACGAATCGGACATCAAAATGAATGATATTTTTAAAGAAACTCAAGAACATGCAATTTTACAATCGGACGTCCGAATCACGTCAAATCAACTCCGTTTTGCATCAAATTATACAGACAAGTGATAAATAGTTAAATGAACATATACCAAGTTTCGGAACCGAAATCGAACCCGATAGCAATAAAGTCAATGTACGGTCAAACTTAGAAATTATTTTAGCCTTCAAATAACTAGTTTTCAACAAATTACGTTAAATTAAGTTAGGGGCTTCCGAATTCAATTCCGGGCATACGCCCAAAGTCCCAAACTATGATACAGACCCACCAGGAGAATCAAAATATTGATCCGGATACATTTACATAAAGTGTTAACTGTAGTCAACTCAATTCATTTTTAATGCAAAATTTCACATTTTCATTAATTTTTCACATAAAAATTCTTCGAAAAAAGACATGGACTGCACATACAAATCAAGGAAGGCTAAACGGATCTATTCGAGGTCTCGGAACACAGAAATGAAGGCTAAAACTCAAAGTGACCTATGGGGTCACACATTTTGTTAGTTGTTTAGATTGGGTATTGTCCCAATTGATTGGGATCGCCAAGGGGAGTTCAAAACTCAAATTTGAAGTGATTTGGAGTAGAATTAAGCTAGATTTGAAATTTCAGAATATGCCCAAGAAAGAAGAAGAACATGTGAAGCTCTTATACATGACGTACACCTATAAGAACTATGAATAATCGAGTTAAAAGCTTTTTGTATACCCATAAAAACTGACCAACTATCAGAACTAGGGAAAATCGAGTTAAAAGCCTTTTGTATACCTCTAAATACTAAACTTTTACATTTTTTTTACTGCAACAACAATTGATCTACATAATTTACACCTATACATGATGTATAATAGTGTATAAATATCTCTTATACATTATTTTATACAAGGTTGATACATTATTTACAGGTATTTGATGGATTTCTCACATTTCTTCTTCTTCTTCTTCTCTTTCTTCTTCTTTTTCAACTACTACACCTATATACATAGTGTATGACCAATATTTTCAGTACTGTCCTTATACATCTTTATACACTTTTATACAACTATATATATAATATACCTCTTTGAATAAAAGTATATAAGCATCTCTGACGAACTTTTTGTCCGATTTTCACTTACAATTCTTGTTTAAAACTAGTCCAAATCTCCATCAAATAACTTCAAATTTTGTAAACAGCCTACTTAGACTATTTCTAATAAGTTCAAATAATAACCACTCCAAATTTCTCACAAAATCATATTCAAAATTTAACAAGATTAGAATTAAAGGATGAGATTTTAGATTTCTCATGAATGTTTTTGCATTTTTGTAGCTGTGATAAGTATGTAGAAACTTGAGGAAAAAGGAGAATGAAAACTCACAGATGTTTCACGCCTGAAGATATAGAGAATAAAAAAAAGAAAAAAATTCATATCTAAGCTTATTGATATATGACTACACATTTGTGAACTTGTTACTGGACTAAAATACTGCAAGGTCAACTTATGGAGTGTATTATTCTGTAATTTCGTAATGATATGATATAACGCTACAGGTATACATGTCATGCAAAACTTCATTTTTTCAGGGGACCTTTTGGTTTTTCATCACTGACTTGTTTATCCATGCAACACTAACAAAATACTAAAGACTAAGGTAGAGACTATATTGCTCAATTCGTACTTTATCTCCATAATTTTTTTAAATTAACTTTGTTATTGCTCTATATGGAGTAACGTTTAATTTCGAATCTAAAAGGTAATTACATGTATAGTTTATGATTAGCATCATTCAATAAGCTGATAAAAAAGATAATCAATCTGCTATTTTAGGTTAATCTACACTAGTAAAAATATGTTTACATTATGTATGTATCTAACTTAAACTCGTTACATAATAATTACTTCCTATCATATTGCCCCGTTTTTCTTCTCCTTTTTTTGGGGGTTACTTTTCTCATTAGCACTTTCGTATTAATTTCTTCTATTCCTTTTTTATCCGGCTTACTTCGCTCATGAATCAAATCCAAAATTTATTGGTTTAATGTCAGTATTTTAAAAGACATTTTCAGGCCGAGTCTCAGGGCAAGACACACCAAAAATGCTCTAAAGCCATGGTGGAGTCCGAAAGTCTCAATAAGAGCACGCCCAATAATTTGGGGTGTATGCCCGGACGTTGAGCCGCATTTTTCAGTAGGCGTAAGTCCAATATACTTTTTCAAATTAAAATAAATTTTTTTAATAAGTGATCACGCCCAACTATGCCTCCTAAGAGGTCTAGCGGTCGTTGCAAATATAATCTGGTTTACAAGTCCGGAGCGAAATCCCACAGGGAATTAACCTACTAATCACAACCACTAGTTATGCAAGAACTCAAGTAATCAACCTTGAAAAATATTAAATAATGGTTTAAGTGTTTACTAACTAAGAGAAAAGTATATAGAAAGTTGTAATTTTATTACTAACAAAGCAAAGGTTATAGACAAGATTGGAAAAGTCTAGGGTTTTGATTTTCCCTATTGTCGGAATCTCCTCCGCTATGTTTCCAATAAATTCGCCCAAGTATTTTCTACCGATTGTGAGTACTTTGAGTGTCATATCTATCTCTCAAGCAACTACCCATGCCTTTTTCTTTTTATTCCGATCACTTTGAGATTTTTTCGGCAACTACACGAACTTTCCAGCAGCTATAGTGATTTTTTCGACGAGCTTCTTTTGGACAGATTATTCAGGAGGTTATTCGGAGTCTTTTCATTTAAGTTTCATCAAATTCCGACAACCTTTTTATTTTTCTGGCATGAACAGTAATTCCCATAAAATTTCTACTTTTCCTAGCGTAAACATAATGGCATTCGTATCATAGCCAAATCACTGAAATGCTCTATTTTATTTCTTGATGACCTTTATTTTATACATGAATGCAGTACAGGACGGATTATTGGTACCGGGCATGAATCAGATGGACTTTATTACCTTATTCTTGCAAAATCACATGGACTCACATCTCGTCTTCCTTCAACAACCTGTCTTATTACTGATTCACTGGATTTTATACATAAACGGTTGGACATCCCAGTTTGTCAAAACTTCAGAATATGGTACCTGGTTTATCTCATTTTTCCACTCTAGAGTGTGAGTCATTTCAGCTCGGTAAGCATACCCACTCCCATTTCCCTCGACGTCTTGATAATCGAGCAGAGTTACCTTTTACTTTAGTCCGTTCAAATGTTTGGGGTCCTAGTCGAGTCAGTTCTACCTTAGGATTCCGGTACTTTGTCAGTTTCATTGATGATTATTCCAGGTGCACTTGGATATATTTGATAAAAAATTGGTCTGAGTTGTTTTCTATTTTCCAGACCTTCCACGCTAAAATTAAAAAATTTGGGGTTTCTATCGGCACATTTTGTAGTGATTGCCCTAGAGTATTTGTCTTTCCCATTTCAGCAGTTTATGAACTCTCATGGGATTATTCATCAATCATCTTATCCGTACACATCTCAACAAAATAGGGTAGCTGAAAGAAAGAATAGACATCTTATTGAAACTGCTCGTACGCTACTCATACAGTATCATATTCCGTTGCATTTTTGGGGAATGCAGTTCTTACAGCTCGCTATCTTATTAATCGTGTGCCATCTTCAGCTATCCAGAATCAAGTTCCTGTCACGACCCTAACCCCGAACCCGGTCGTGATGACGCCTCTCCTGAAGACAAGACCAGCCAATTTAACCAAAATCTCATTTTAAGCAGTTAATTAACATGAAAGCAATATAAGCATGATTTAATAGCAATAATTCGCGGAAATATAGCTAACCATAATAGAAACCATCCCGAAGTCATGAGCAACTATGGATCCTGATACAAGTCTACTAAATACAATATCTGGCACAACTTTTTGAAGAACATAGAAACAATAAGATAAGGGAGATACGGGGCTGCGGACGCCAACAGCTACCTCGTAGTCTTTGAATCACCGCCTGGACGGGAGGAGTCAACACTCCGGAGTGGAACCAACAACGCCTGAATCTGCACACATGGTGCAGGGAGTAATGTGAGTACTCCGACCCAGTGAGTAATAAATATAAATAACGAGTGAAAGTAAGAAAGCACGTAAAGCACAAGGCATTCTATAATGAAGCAATAAAACATTATTTGAAAACAGTAAATAAGTGAGAAATCAAGTAAAATCTCCTTTCAACAGGTAAAACATGTAATTTTTTTCAGGTGAATAATGTGAAGTAAAAAAAAGATAGAAGATCGCCCCTCAGGCAATATCGCAGAATAGTACCAACCCCTCGGGCTCAAATCTCAAAACAATACCAGCCCCCCGGGCTATCACATGGAACAGTATCAGCCCCTCGGGCTATCACATAGTACAATATCAGCCCCTCAAGCTATATCTCACATCACAATGAGTACCCGCGCTCACTGGGGGTGTACAGACTCCGAGAGGGGCCCCTTACGGCCCAAGCGCAATATCAAGCCACCTCATGGCATCAAATCTAGACCCTCGGCCTCATATCAGTCAAGCCACCTCGTGGCGTATATAAAGTATCTCAGGCCCCCGGACTCATATCAGTCACAAGCCACCTCTTGGCATATAAAGTATCCCAGGCCCTCGGCCTCATATCACTCAATATATCCTCACATCTGGCCCTCGGCCGCACTCAGTCAGAAAATTATCACAAGCCCCTCGGGCATAGTAAATAGTAGTTCTCAGCCAAAAACATCATTAAAATATTATTTAAGTCTCAAAACTGAGTAAAAGTGGCTGAGTTGTAAAACAGTGGAAAACAGCATGACTGAGTTCAAGTAATAAGTCAAAATAGTGAGGAAACAGTGATAAAATATTCGAAGGGTTCAAATAATTGGAACGAACCCCAAATATGGCAATCAGCCCAAATCATGATGATAACAAATAAGTTTCAGTCAAATACGCGGTAAAAATCATCAATCGGGACGGACCAAGTCATAATCCCTAGTAGTAAACGACCCCACGCTCATCATCGAGCGCGTGTCTCACCTCAATATAGCACTACTATGTACAATCCGGGGTTTCAAACCCTCAGAACATCATTTACAATCACTACTCACCTCGAACCGGCTAAATCCCTAGCCCGCGACGCCTTTGCCCCTCGAATTGGCCTCCACGCGCGTCGAATCTATCCAAAATCAGAACGAATACGTCACAATATGCTGAGGGGACAAAGCCCAAGCGAAAACAATCGAAAAATACCAAAAATTCCGAAATTAGCAAAACCCGAGCCCCGGGCCCACTTCTCGAAGCTCAGAAATTTCACATCAACGGGTTCCTTATCTCCCAACGAGTTCATACATATCAAAAGTTCTCAAATCCGACCCCAAATGTCCTCCAAATACCCAATTAGAATTTTAAAATACCAAACCCTATTTCTTCCATTTTTAGCAAGACTTCAATAATTTTCTAGGTGCATTTCACAATATAATCGAGTTTTAGGTCCGAAATTCTTACCTCTAGTCGATTCTCCTTGAATCCCTCGTTAATTTCCTTCAAGAACCTCCAAACATGAGCAACTATGGGTGAAAATATACCCAAAATCGCAGACAAGAAAACTAAAAACATTCTGCCCAGGCTTCATCGAGTTGCACCTTGCGCTGTGCAGGTTGTACATCCTCTTACCTTTTTCCCTTGCTATACACCTCCTGTTAAAACGCTCATAATCCCTTGTGAGAATATCCAAATGATCAATGGTTTGAAGATTTAGAAACTAGACTCGAAGATCTTTCATTTGATAGGTTGTACACTATATAACTCTTTATATATTCCGAGATATGAGCTTCTAAAATGCATCAGAAAATTCTGTCAAAATTGCTCTACCAGCCAACTTCGATCAATCATAACTTTCTCATAGAATATCCAAATCATGAATGGATTAATTTAATGGAAACTAGAATACAAGAGCTACAACTTTCATGTTTTGAAATTTTTCTGATTCCTTATAGATTAAAAGATATGAGCTTCCAAATTAGACTACTCGCACCAGAAATTTTCTGGTGCACAGCTGAAGCTAAAAAAAATTTGCAATTTTTCCAAAGATGAAATAGTCCGTTTAACCACCCAAAACTCAGCTGAGGCCACTGGGACCTCAACCAAATATGCCAACATATCCCATAACATCATTCAAACTTGTTCCAACCTTCGGAACGCTCAAAACAACATCACAACACCAAATTCGCGTCGGATTCAAGCCTAAGAATTTCAAAATCTTCTAAATTACTCTTTTGATCAAAAACCCAACCAAACCACGTCCGAATGACATGAAATTTTGCACCCACATCCCAAATGACATAACGAAGCTACAGCAACTCTCGGAATTCCGTTCCGACCCTCGGATCAAAATCTCGCCTAACAACCGGAAATCACCAAAATACTAACTCCACCAATTCAAGCCTAATTCTAAACCGGACCTCCAAAACCAATTCCGATCACACTCCTAAGTCATAAATCACCTCCCAAAGCTAAACAAACCATCAGAACTCACATCCGAGCCCTCTAACTCATAAGTCAACATCCGGTTGACTTTTCCAACTTAAACCTTCTTAAAAGAGACTAAGTGTCTCATTTCTTACCAAATCCACTCCGAACGCAAACTGCTCAACTCGATCACATAAAACACGGATAACGAAGCATAATGAAGTAGAAATGGGGGAAACGGAGCGGTGATTCATGAGACGACTGGCCGGGTCGTCACAGTTCCATTCTCTGTCCTCTTTCCCCACTTACCTTTGTTCTCTCTTCCACCCCGTGTCTTTGGGAGCACGTGTTTTGTTCATAACCTTACTCCAAGAAAAGATAAGTTAGCTCATCATGCCCTTAAGTGTGTAGTTTTGGGTTACTTAAGAATGCAAAAGGAGTTTCGATGCTATTATCCTGACCTCCAACGGTAACTTATGTCCGCTGATATTACCTTCTTTGAAACCCAATCATACTTCACAGGTCCAAGTACTCACTTAGATATTTATGAGGTGCTACCAGTTCCATCTTTTGGAGATTCAGTCACTATCTCCTATTGATCTTCCTCTACAACTCCAGCTCCACCACCTACAGCTCCAGTTGCAGCTCCACCACCTGTAGCTCCGGTTCCACCACCTTGTCCAGTTCAACCTTCTGCATCTCCATCATCTAGTCCAGTGCAACCTTCTGTAGTTCCACCACTCCTAACTTATCATCGTTGTCCACACCTAGCATCAAGCCCATTTGATTCACGTCCTACACCTGAAGCTGCTAACATAGCGGACTTGTCACCTTTTAGTCAACCGATTGCACTACGGAAAGGTATACGGTCTATACTTAATCCTAATCCCCATTGTCTCGGTTTAAGTTACAATCGTTTGTCATCACCGCATTGTGCATTTTTATCATCTTTGTCCTCTGTTTCCATCCCTAAGTCTACAGGTGAAGCACTGTCTCATCCAGGATGGAGACGCTCTATGATTGAAAAGATGTATGCTTTACATATGAGTGATACTTGGGAACTTGTTCCTCTTCCTTCGGGTAAATTTACTGTTGGTTGTCACTGGGTGTATGCAGTCAAAGTTGGTCTAGATGGCCAGGTTGATCGACTTAAGTCTCATCTTGTTGCCAAGGGGTATACTTAGATATTTGGGCTCGATTATAGTGATACTTTCTCTCCCGTGGCTAAATAGCATCAGTCCACCTTTTTCTATCCATGGTTGTTGTTCTCCATTGGCCTCTCTATCTGTTGGACATTAAGAAGCTTTTATTCACGGTGACCTTGAGTAAGAGGTTTATATGGAGCAACCACCCGATTCTGTTGCTCCGGGGGAGTCTAGTGGCCTTGTGTGTCAGTTGCATCGGTCCTTCTATGGTCTAAAGCAGTCTCCTCGAGCTTGGTTTGGTAAGTTCAGCACAGTTATTCAGGAGTTTGGCATGACTCGTAGTGAAGCTGATTACTCTGTGTTTCATCGATATTCTGTTTCAAATCTCTGTATTTATCTGGGATTTATGTTGATGATATTGTTATCACCAGCAATGATCAGGATGGTATTACTAAGTTGAAACAGCATCTCTTTCAGTACTTTCAGACTAAGGATCTGGGTAGATTAAAGTATTTTCTAGGTATTGAGGTCGCTCAGTCTAGATCAGGTATTGTGATCTCATAACAAAAGTATGCCTTAGACATTCTTGAGGAGACAGGAATGACAGGCTGTTGACCTGTTGACACTCCTATGGATTCGAATTCTAAACTTCTCCAGCATAGGGGAAGCTGCTTAGTGATCCTGCAAGATATAGGTGACTGGTTGGTAAATTAAATTACCTCACAGTGACTAGACCTGACATTTCCTTTCTTGTGAGTGTTGTAAGTCTTTATGGATTCTCCCTGTGATAGTCATTGGGATACAGTTGTCCGCATTCTTCGGTATATAATATCGGCTCCAGGCAAAGGACTATTGTTTGAGGATCGAGGCCGTGAGCAAGTCTTTGGATACTCAGATGCTGAGCGGACATGATCACCTTTTGATAGACGTTCTACGTCTGGATATTGTATGTTAGTAGGAGGTAACTTGGTGTCTTGGAAGAGCAAGAAACAGAACGTCGTTGCTCGGTCTAATGCAGTAGCAGAATATCGAACAATGGCTATAGCAACATGTGAGCTAGTTTGGATCAAACAGTTGCTCAAGGAGTTGAAATTTGGTAAGATCAACCAAATGGAGTTTGTGTGTAATAATCAAGTTGTCCTTCATATTGCATCGAATCTTATGTTCCATGAGAGAACTAAACATATTGAGATTGACTGTCACTTCGTCAGAGAAAAGATACTCTCAGCAGATATTACTACAAAGTTTGTGAAGTCGAATGATCAGCTTGCAGATATTTTCACCAAGTCCTTTACTGGTCCTCGTATTAGTTATATATATGTAACAAGCTCGGTACATATGATTTATATGCACCAACTTGAGGGAGAGTGTTAGAATGGCTTTGTGAATATATATATATATATATATATATATATATATATATATATATATATATATATTTATATATATAAATATATATATAATTAGTCCGAGTCCCGTATGTAATAGGAGTAGGTTATATATTATGTGTACTCATAATTAAGGTTCATTGTATTATAATTAACATCAATAATAATATTTTTCTCCTCTGCATTCTCACAAGACCCAATCAGTTGTTGCAACATTCCTTTAATTTCAGACAACCCATCATCTTGTCTCACTATCTGTTGTTGTTGAGGCTGTTGATAAGCTAGCTACTGATTTTGCTGATTGTATCCATGTTGCCTTTGGTAAGGCAGGACTTGAATCTGTGGTCGCATAACTCCATGACTGTTGTTGTTATTGTACTGATGTTGTGCTGGTCTATATTGCTGATTCTGTTGCCCCCAATTCTGACCACCTTGTCTATGGCCTACATAATTTCCCACATAGTTCATATTCTCTTGATAGTTCTGATTGTCACTCTCATCACTCCACGAGCACACATATGGTTGATTAATGCATGGTGTGCATAATCCTCCATTTGTCGTGTCAATTATGTGCACCTGCTTTTGGCCCGGGTCATCAATCTTTTTAGTGAGGATACTTAATTGCGTCATCATAGTAGCCATATCCCCATCCAAGGAGTTGTTTGGGGTCTAGAGCTACTAAGTGAACTACAGGGGTGATTGTAGTGTCTCTTGTAATCCATCCTGAGTTTTGAGCCATTTTATCGAGCAGAACCTTACACTTTCTTAATGATTTGCTCAAAAATGCTCCACCTGTTGAAGCATCAACGTTGGCTTTCAAGCTGTTTGCCAATCCCATGTAAAACCTCTGTCTCAACATCTGATCCGGAATGCCATGGTGTGGACACTTAACTAGTATCACTTTGAATCTCTCCCACGTCTCTTGCAATGTTTCAGTTGGTTTCTGCCTGAAGCTCAATATCTCATCAACTTGCTTGGCAGTTTTATTGGGTGGGTAGAATTTATTCAAAAACAGCTTGACTAATTCCTCCCAAGCAGTGATTGAGTTTATGGGAGCGGATTAAGCCAAGTTTGAGCCTCTCCCGTCACTGAGAATGGAAACAACAACAGCCTTATTGCTTCCGGTGTCACGTTCAGTTGCCTTTGCGTGGCATAAATCGACAGGAAGTTTTTCAGATGCTGTTGTACATCTTCAATGTAAGACCCCGAGAATAGTTCCTTGTTCTGCAACAAATGTAGCATGTTGTTTGTGATTTGAAATGATTCCCCTTGTATCTGAGGGACTACAATTGCGATTGCTAGATTTTCAGCGGTGGCTTGTGCCCAATCATATAAGGCTGCTTCTGGCATAAGAGGTGCCACACCTTAATTTTTCGGGTCATTCCCATTGTTTATGTTGTTTTGATTGTCTATGACGTCACCCATGTCTAGTTCAATTTGTTCTCTTGGGTGTTGTTGTCGTTTCTCTTTCTTGTTCGCACGATTTAGTGCCTTAAAATCTTTCTCAGTATCTGGTACTGCTTCGTACAATTCATCAGTTCTTAAGGAGTTTCTAAGCATATACCTGTAACGCACAAGACAACAAACGTTAGAATTTCAATGTAATGAAAATTAAGTCAAGAAAGTTGACTAAACTAAGAATCCTAGAAATTCTTCTTCCTGTAATTAATAACACCGTTAATATTTGATCACGTCCAACTATGCCTCCTAATAGGTCTAGCAGTCGTTGCAAATATAATCTGGTTTATAAGTCAGGAGTCGAATCCCACAAGGAACTAACCTACTAATCACAACCACTAGTTTCACAAGAATTCAAGTAATCAACCTTCAGAAATATTAAATAATGGTTTGTTGTTTACTAACTAAGAGCAAAGTATTTAGAAAGCTGTAATTTTATTACTAAAGCAAATGTTGTAGACAAGATTGGAAAAGTCTAGGGTTTTTTCTTGAATCTCCCCCGCTACGTTTCCTATAAATTTTCCCAAGTATTCTCTACCGATCGTAAATACTTTGAGTGTCGTAGCTCTCTCTCAAGAAACTACTATAATTTACTAGACGTATTCTCTTGAACTACGCTAGTTGGCACTAATTCACCGCTCACTACGATCGCACTAAGGTTTTGTTATCTCTAATACCGCCTTTAAACCCTCTGTATTGTTCTCTCAAATAAGTTAGGAGTGGTGTTGTTCAACAAATACCTAAATGCATACTCTATCTCGAGCAGTACACACTAAATAGGCACAGTCTATTGAGGGCCCTTCAACCAACAAAAATAATAATATACAGTAGAACCTCGTTAAATTAATACTCAATAAATTAATATCTCGCTAAAATAATAATTTTCTCCGGTCCCTAGTTGGGACCTGACGTGGTAAATTAATAATTCGCTAAATTTATAAGATAATACGAAAAAATAAATTCATATAGGTCCTATTTGACATATAAATTAATAATTTATGATCTGTAAAAAAAAAATTCATATAATTCATAACTAATCTAAGAAGATTTCTGAAAATATGAATCTAATGTTACTTGTTTCTTTTTAAAATTAATATCACCTTGAATCTCATCTCTAACCTTTCTTAGAGCATTAAGAAAATCTGGTGTAGAGTTCTCATATTGTAAAAGAAAGTGATGTAAGGTGATTGCTGCTTTCAAAGCATCTTTGCTCGAAACTTGTTCTAATTCCACACTATCGTCTTCCACTTCATCTTCTTTGTTGCTTTCCATAACACTCTCAATTATTAGTTCATCCGTAGGCAGCTCCAAACTTGTGTCATTTTCTCCCGGATAGTTCAAAACATCTTCAACATTCATTGCATGACGATAATTCAATCCATTGATTAGATTCTGCAATTGTTGTAAGCTGTCATTGTCCATTTGTTCTTGATTTTTCGAGGATTCACCATCTGGCAATCGGAGTTTACAATGCCTGAAATAATTTATAATAGTACTTGAGTGGACATCTATTTTCCATGCCGAGATTGCAAGATTCATTGCTTCTAAAACATTAATCTTTTCTGGATTCGGGTTCCCAATTTCAAAACCCTCCAAAATATTTCGATAAAAGCGTCGCCGATAATGCATCTTAAAAGCTCGTATGATCCCTGCATCACAAGGCTGAATCTTTGATGTTGTGTTAGGTGGCAAAAAAAAGAATTCAATATTTTTCAAACCTTCAATGTTTTTTGGATGAGCAGGACAGTTATCAACAATTAAAAGAATTTTTCTACCATCCATTTTTGCATCAAGTTGTTGAACGTATTCTTGGAATAAAATCCCAGTCATCCATGCTCTTTTGTTGGCACGATATTCACAATCTATGCTACCCAAATTCACATTCTTGAAACAACGTGGTTTTGTGTACTTCCCAATTATTCATAAAGGAGTTTTCTCAGAACCATCCTCATTACAGCAAATAACAATTGTAAGTCTTTCCTTATCTTGTTTCTTACCTTCAAGTTGCTTTGTTGCAAGAGAACGATCTGGTTGTAGCCTGTAGAACAATCCAGTTTCATCCATATTGAAAACATCTTTCATAGCAAACTGATTAAGTTTCTCTCTTATGTATTGTAAATTTTTCTCCACCACCTCCATATTAACCGAACCACTTTCTCCAAAACGACGATATGTCTTGATGGCGTGTCTTGATTTGAAGTGCTCTAGCCAACCTTGAGAAAAATGAAAATCAGGCGTATCAATGGGATACATTTTTTTTAGAAACTCTTTTCCCTTTGTTACAGTTCCCCACTCATATTAACGCGCTCTTGGTTATGAACAAACCACTCGTACAGAGCCTTCTTTAATTTTGGAAATTTGGCAGCTTTATGTCTTTTGGCATCATCTTTCGGAATGTCAGAAATTGATAGATACTCTGCTGACCTCTTGATTGTATTTGATATTGTAGCTTGACTACTTGCAAATTAAACTTCTCTGACACCCACTGTTGCAATTGCTTTTGAGTGCATGCTGGATTTTGTTGTTTGTACTCACATAATTCTCTACGCATACCATCTGTCATGGTTGATTTTTTTATACCTTTGAGATGAGAAGCCATTTTTTCTTTTGATTTGTAGAGTTGTATGTAGTAACTCTCTTTATATAGTTACTTAGTTAATGTTAGTGCATGTAACTACATTAATAGCTGAGTGAATTTATACATTTAACTTGAGATATATATGGAATACTAAACATTTATCAGTGAAAATACATGAATTTAATTAATATGCATGATTAATACTTATTAATTAAATTCATGTATTTCATACATATCCACATTGTAGATATATAAACTACATACTCAATAGATTAATAATTATTAATTTACGCGATTAATTAATACCTCGCTAAATTAATAAAATTTCATGGTCCTAACATTATTAATTTATAGAGGTTTGACTGTAGTTGAACAAGTAGAGAAAAGTAAGTGGCAAATTTATATTAAACGCAGTGAAAAATTATCCTTCAATAGGTTCTATCAAACCCTAGATGAGAATTTAGCTACTCATAGTTGTTTGAAGAAATACAAGACTAGAATTCATAGCAATGGAAAATAGGAAGAAAGAGGAAAAAAACGTGAAGTTGAATCCTTCTCCTTGCTCCAAGCGTGTTCTTGCCTCTCCAAAGTCTTCTCTCCCTTCAAAAAGTGGCTAACTCTCATATTTATATGATTTCGGTTTTAGATTGGGCGAATTTGGCTTCTCCTAATTCGAATTGAAAAAGCAGATTTTTTCTGCTCCGGTCCCGGTCTAGCGAAATGAACCTCGCTTCGCTGTCCGGGAGTTTTTTGTTTCTTCTGCTCCAGTCTCGGTCTGGCAAAGTGAACATCATTTCTCTGTCCGAGACTTTTCTCTTCAGCCCTTTTTTCACCAAATTTTCTCCCATTTGATCCTTTTGCGCGCAAGTTTGTTCCTACACATAAGAAACACGTAATGAGCATATTTTCACTTCAAAAGGGGTGTGAACTCCCGCAGCTCACACAAGAAATAACACACGCACACACACACTCAATACATGCACTTTTCACCCTTTATCAATAAGTCCTTAATATAATACCCAAATTCTCAAAAGTCAGCTTGTAATTGCTCAAAAGTTTTTTAAAAGAAGTGAAACATTAAAGTTAAAAGTCAAGACCTTTTTTATTGTTAGAAATCCTAATTTACCCAACTCTTTATCTTGTTCGCTAGTCTGCTGCTATCTCCCAAAAGCAACAAATTATCATTTTTTTTCCTGCAAATACAAAAAAATTCATTCTCTTCTGTAGCAGCAATTTCAAAGTTCAAATTGCAGGTTAGTCATCCTTTTTGTTCCTTCATGTAGAAAACATTATTCTTTTCAATTCAAGTTACTTGTGCTTATAAGTAGCATGTAACAATTTGTTTTGACTAGTTTTTTATTGGAATGGAGCACTTCTATATATATTTTTCACTTATTTACAACTTTCTTTAAAATTATGCAATTTTACTTATTTAAAAATATTTACTGTGATTATAAAATATTAAAAATTAAATATCCATACAGCGTACGCCCCATGCCTTGAAACTTATATCTTGCTGAAACATATGTAAAACGTCTCGTCGTATGCCCACGTCTTATAAAGTACTATCTAACATGAAATTCCTCGGTGGTTAGTAGTTTTCTTCAATACAGGAGAATTTTACTTTGTCCATCTAAGTTGATGCAATAAATGACTTTTAGCCTACATGTATTCGATAAAGAAGATCCCAGTGAATTAAAGATTAGGCTGATTCCTGTATGCGTATCATTTTCGTACCGATGAGTTTAAATTTTGTGCAGTAATAGATAAATTTATAACAAACAAGATTTGATCATCTAAAAAAATAGACTAAATAATATGTTATCATCAGTTAAATTAGATTAATAATAATTTTATTTTATATATACCAGTCTATATAACTAAAACACATTTATTATTAAAGAAGAAGAAAAACATATAGAAATGGAACGTAAAGCTTTACTTCCATCTTGAAAATATAAACATCACAGATGTGTGTGTGTGTTCAGAAGGATCTAAATCTAAACAAAGGTCTTTCTTTTAAGATTGATTTAATCTAATATTCTTGTCCCTTTTAAATTGCCCAACATTCACTTAGAGTTGTGATACTATTGTTTCAAAAGAAGTACATCTGATTTCGGTTATGTATGGTCTAATGCTTTGCATCGGTCGGATTGGATCGGATTCAGCATATTTCGTATTGTAAATTCAGATTTTATAAGATGTAATCCGAATTAAATTGAATTAGATTAGATTTTAAAATTTGGATCGGATAAATATTTCGAATTTCAGATTAGATTGTACGCCTTATTAAGACTACTAACAATATAATCGGCTACGGTACTTTTTAAGGTTATTGCTATTCACCATTCTATTAAATTGAATGGGAACAAATATCTTTCATAGCAATAGACAAGGACAAAAGTTTCATAGCAAAATAAAATAAACTGAAATTCCGAACAAATGTCTAATAAAGAAAAGGCGTCGTTGTCTGTTGATAGGAAGGAGATACTGAGAATGAGAGACACAAAGCTAAGACTTAAGAGAAGCGGATAGAGCAATCTGAAGAGAGGTTAGAGAGAGAGACTTCGATAAAACTAAGAAAAGAAGAGTCTAAAGAGAGGCGAAAAAAATGAGAAGACTTAAACCTAAAATGTAAGTCTAATATTTATACATGTCCATATAATTCGGATTCGGATCGGATTGGATTAAAATTATACTAATCCGAATCTGATCCGAATATCCGAACTTTTTAAAAAACCTAACCCACATCCGATCTAAATATCTGAAATTTGATATTCGAAAATTCGAATAGGAGCGGATCGGTTCGGATTTTCGAATATCCGATCCAAATGCAGCCCTCTATGGCCTAAGTTCGCTAATGCAATTTTAGTAAAGGTCGATAACGTAGAATTAAGTACTCCTGTTTTGTGTATGTAATAAAAAATTTAGACAAGTCTATGAAAAATCTTTTCAACACATTTATATGAAAAAAAATTATTTGTTATATTAGCATAAGTAACAAAAAAATTTAAGTAGGATTTTTGCCATACATGCAAACATAATAAATAAGATCAAACAAGGCCTGTCAATGGGCTAGCTCTGCGTTGGTCCCAGGGCTATGCTAATTTACTAGGCCCAAGCTCTAGCCCATGGACCACTATAAAATGAACAAAGCTGTGAGCCTGTGACCATGATAATCTTAATAGTATAAATTTTTCTTTTCATACCAGTAAATTAATAAACCATAGTAAAAATCTCACAAGCTAAAACTGAATATCTAATAATAAAAGTTTCTTATTTGAAAAAGAACCACAAATATGAAAATAATATATGCTATGCCTGCGCTCCAAACTCAATCATATGATTCAACAAATTAAACAAAGAAAGAATAACGAAATGATGAATATTCAAGAAATGAATGCCGTCACTAGGTAAGAATTGTCTTTGAATTAATGGTCTATAATCTATATCAAATTTTAGAATAGGAAAATGACTTTGAAAGTACTGTCCCTGGTCGTACCTAGATTATCCTTTTACTTGAAACTAGAACAGGGAAGATACATGATTTTTTTATATCATTTTGTGGCTAAGCAATAAAGAGAAGATTAGAACAAGATAGGAACGTGAATTGGTTTTTGTTTGTCATTCATTACTTTCTATTTCCAATTTAACACTAACTGTAATTGATCTCAGGCCCATCTTGACCATAAGGATGTCTCAATAGGAGCTTTAGTATTTGCAAATTTTAATTTAGCTATTATTATTGATAATTATTGAATTTCAGTATTTGAAATAGTGGCGAGATATTAAAATACTGAGTTGAGTATCATTTAAGCGCATATTAATTTTCACTCACAAATCTTTAACTTTTTGTACAAATGAATATAATTTGACTTTCAAATATTCTTTTTCATCTTCAACATTTATACTCTTAATTAGTTTCAGGCAAATATTGTCCAAACGTGTACGAAGAGATAATAAGTACTCCTAGAAGATTTCAAATGAAGTTTGAGTAGACTATCACATTCACATCCATTCAAGAATTAATACCGTGCGGTGCCAATTCAATAATTGGAAAGCCAATTACGTGGGCTGCTATGAGAATTAAAAAGTACGTAGTATTACTTTAGTCTTCTACTTTGAATTAACTATTTTGGGGGAAAAAAAAGAACCAAATATGGGCTGAAGAAAAATATATGGTCATAAACTTGAGACTGCAGACATATGTTTTTTTTTAAAAGTTTATTTTTGATAAGAAAGAATTCATGGGAATCGAAAAAGTAACTACTCCAAGTTATTTTCCTCAAAGAGAAGGGATTATTACAATTTGTGAACTTAAAAAGTTTTTCTCTATGATTTTTCAAGTATAGTTAACTACTCCACAAAGAATTTGACTATAGAGCATTGATATATATTAGTAGTATAAAGTAGGACTTAGTAAGCAGTGGCAGTATATCCCTTCTTTATATATGTTTGCGTAAAATACCCTTTTTTTATCTTAAAGCAATATGTATATATATTGGTCGATATTTTTGAAAATTTAATAACTATACAAATTAAATATCAACTGAGATAAGAAATAAAGTTTTAGAATTAACATAGTCCTAAATTCAGACTCATTATAAAGTAAGTGTTTAGGTAAAATTTTGCATATGCACTAGTGAGTAAAAAGCAGCTGCCGTTTGAATTAGGCTTATTCGATATATAATTCGTCTGTTCATTTAAGAGCTATTCAATGCGAAGAATCGTACCAAGCCGTTCATCTCACAGTGGCAAAGACTAATCAGCACACTCAATCTTAGTCCCTTCAACTCATACTCTTGTCTCAACGATGCTAATGGCAAGGAGGAATCTTTGAGCAGTGATAAAGTTGTCTTCGTATGATCTATAAGTCACGTATTTGAACGGTGGAAGCAACACTATTGCTTGCATTAGAGTAGATTGTCTACATCACAACCTTAGCTTACTGTACGGTCATTCCATGAACCTTGCATAACCGCGAGATGCCTTGTGCATCGAGCTGTCTTTTTCTTTTTTAATGATGCTAATTCTAAGTGTCACCATCACATGTCTGAGAGACTTCTACAAATTTCTCAAAAAATTTCCCTATAAATACACCTAGCTACTCAAGTTACAGCCACAATCCAAGCCAAAATCTATTGAGTATTTCATCAAAAAATATGGCTTTGATCTCTTCTCCCCATCTCCCATTGGTATTATTCACTCTTCTCCAACTAATTGTAATCCAAAGCCATCTGTGTTGCAAAGCTGATCCTACTGATGGTTTCACTTCGGTAACTCTTAGTGAAAGCGACTTCCAAATTCAAAAGCCTTATGATGTGGCTGTAAATCAAAGGTATTTCTTCATCAATGGAGTTCATAAGATGTGGGTTTTCAAGACGGACAAGCCTCATACTCCCACTAGCCAAACAAAACCTCGCACTGAAATTCGTATAACGGTATGTATCAATTATTTTACATTAGCTGCGATCAGTTATACAATTTATGTTATATGTGCTTTTGCTATGTACCTAAGGTAAAAGCATGTATTCGAAGTAAGATCGGTTGGTTTGAGTTGATGTTTGCTTTTCTATCTTTTTTTTCCGTGAGTTATTATCACAGAACGATACAGTGACGGAGTTAAAATTTTCACCGAGGAAAATTAAATTAAAACATAAAAAAATAAATATACAATATATATATATTAAAAATTTACTTACCGACACAGTGTAATTAAGTTATTTTATGTTAAATTGTCAACTACAACTCTCAATTTATTCATGTCCATAAGCCAATATGCGTTACGCAGACCAAAAATACATGTTCCTTTGTCTAAACTTTTAATGATTGACTGATTTATTACATTTTAGGGGCACGATTATTCGTCGGGTGTGTGGCAATTTGAGGCATATGGATATGTTCCAAGTGGTACAACAGGTGTGTCAATAATGCAAATATTTGGAGCATCAACTTCAGCCACAACCTTAATGCTAAGAGTTTACAATGGGGACCTCACTTACTATAGAACAACAATTGAACCAAACATTTACAACAGATGGTTTAGGCTAAATGTAATTCATGATGTTGGTGCAAGTAAATTGAAGGTTTATATAAATGGAAATCTCAAGTATGAAGCTTCAGGAAGAGGTGGAGACCATCATTATTTCAAGTTTGGAGTTTATGGACAAGATAATGAGTCTGATCGTATGGAGTCTCGTTGGAGAGGGATTAAACTTTTCAGAAAATAGCATAAAACTTGTTTCTTAAGCTTTTATGTTCAACTATAATATGATGTATTAACCAAATAAATCATATATCCTCCTAGCTTTATGATGAGGTTGACTTGAATAAGTTAAAAAAGATATAGACTTTGATTTTGCGTTTTCTCTTTCACCTTTAATGCAGTAATAGAAAATGGATTTTAGCTAATTATACGTACACTGGTTGGTGTAAAGATATTTTACTTATATAGCTTAACCTGTGATAACAAATTAATTAAATTATTAATTAATGTTTATAATAGAAATTAAGTTGTAATACCTTATTTTAATTTGAAAGTAGAATAAATAATACTGACTCATGACGCACCACTTCCAAACTTTGAATTCTTATTGATTACAAACATACATATAGCATTAATCAACAGAGGGAGGATGTGGATATATAGTTCATAGCTTCATGTACCAATGGAACCTTCTCTTACATTGTTAAGAATTCAAATCTCATTAATTTTTTGATTACTACTGCTTAATTGAAATTTCATTATTCTTATGTTAACTATCTGAGATAAACATAAGTACCTGCATACATTGCTGAAATCCGTTTAATTTGACTACTTTTCATTTGTATTCTTTGAACTGTGAATCTAGTCAATGAGGCACATGGAATTTGGGCTATGGACTTCATATTTTGCCTAGTAAGACAATTCATTACATTTATTTTGCCTAGTTTATCTATTTTGTTCAAAAACTTCCATTTTGTTTTCAAGACTCTTAAAATTTCGAATTGTTTCGGCACTGTTTACACTAATCTAACGGCCACGATCCACCGAAGAAATTGTGTACAAATACACGTTCCACACCTTACACTTTCTCAATCCAATTTCAACCGCTTCAGAAACAGAAAAAACCGCCAAAACCTAAAAAACCGCTCTCTAATGGCTATCTCATCGCCCCTCACTCTCTTCCTCATCCTCTCTATCATCTCCACCACCAACGCCGCCGTCAACTTCACTAGTCCCACCACCAAAGCCACTGCCACTGCCATCAACTCCACAATACCCACCACTAACACTAACACTGCCGCCACCGCTACCGCCGTCAACTCCTCAATATCCACCACCAACGCTAACACCTCCACCACCGGCGTTAACTCCAGTATACCCACTACAAATACCACTTCCACCGCCGGTAACTCCAGAATACCCAACACCGACACCACTGCCACTGCCGTCAACTCTACAAAACCCACCACCAAAACCACCGTCACAGCCGTCAACTCCACAAAACCCACCACAAGAATCACCTACAGAAACAATACCATTACCCCACAAGAACTGGACACACTCCTCGTAGCCTTAAGGTACCGCGGTTACCCTCTCTTCAGCAACGCCATTGACACCTCCGACGTCCAATTCCAAATGCTCTCCACAGTCGCCGACACTTTACCGGCGTTCACTATCTTCGCTCCAAAAGACCATCTCCTCTACACCCTCGATATGGCCTCCGACGCCAATGCTTACGTGGCCGCACTCCTGTGCCACGTCATCCCTTCTCGCCGACTCACCATCACCCAACTCCGCAACCTGACTTCTCCGTACCTCGAGACCCTCTTGCCCCATTACAGTATCCTGGTCGGGAAGAGCAAGAGCGACGATGTTTTCGTCACCGTTGATGGAATTCAGGTATCGGACCCGGATCTTTATCTCGGGTCAAAATTTGTTGTTCATGGGTTAGATGGAATTCTTCTGACTGGGTTTAATATGTATGAAGACACTCTTAGTCATATGGGTAAAGGATTTTTTGCTCCGGAAATGGGAGAGTTCGTTGGGTCTCAGACTGGACGGAATTCTGCGGCGGCGACGCCTAAGAAAGCGTCAGTGCCGGCGGCGAAAATTGGAGGGTTTTCGAGAATTATGAGAAAACAACGGAAATTGCAATATCGCCGGATTTGGAGGAGTAATTACAGTGCCCGGCGTAACATTGACGGCGGTCGTGGAGATGATGATTTTTAAGGGCGCTACTGTAAGTCTCGGCTTTCTTCTGGGACAAATGTGTCTTCTCTAATTTTGTACAGAAGTGAAACTTAGTGAAATTTTAATTCTCGAATGTGAATTCGCGATTGAATATCAAAAAATCGATAGGTAATTGTTGGGTCCATTCTTTCACTTTTTTGTTAATCTTCTAGTTGTTTGGGAATTCTGTACAAAATGAAAATGAAGAAAGATCCACTTAATCCTCTTTGCAGAAAGAAGAACGTCATTTTTCTTTAAACTAATTAATGGAAGTTTATATTCTTTTTTCAAATTAATCTTCTACTACATTTCTCTTCTTCTCATTATCGTCAAAAATAATGAAGAAAGCAAAACTTGTTAAGTATACGGTGACCACTTAATTATTTTCCTCTTGTTAATCCCATTCTATTTTGTTTATATGTTTATCAAGTTTATTAATGAGCGATCTTATTGAAACTCGCTGTAATTTCCACCAATTTGCTTCAATTACAAGCAGGAAAAATCATATAACCAGTTTGGAAATTGGAGGATGTTGATAAACTGCCATTAGCTTTCGTAATTAAACAAAGTAACATGACAAAAACAAAAAAGAATATGTGGAATAAACTCAAGCATCAAGCATGTCAACCCTTCATTTTTTGTCATGATTAAAATTAATAGGCTATGGAGCCAAAGGAGATGGTATCTCTGGGGTTGAACAAGACTCACTCGCATCACAATATCCATGTAGAATATCTCCTTCTTCAGAAGTGAAACCAATGGAGCCGAGCATGGACGGCCAACAACGGCGTTCAATAGTACGTATGGCACCACAACAGTCCGGACCAAGGTAAGTTTCACCATTAATGAAGAAAAGCACGATCTCCCCGCTGCATGCTTGGAGCTCCAATAATGAATCCCAGCACTGCGACGAACCTTCTTCATCTTCTAACTTTAGACGTGCCAATAAAGGTCGAGATTTTGTGGTTAAAAGTCGAGCTTGAAGAATATTGATCCATGAAAATAGGGTAAGTAGTAGTACAACTTTAAAGATCGTGAGACTCCTCATGTTGTTATAGTAATAAGCTACAATATATAAGTATGGAGTGGGATATATTCGTGTGATGAATGTACTTGTTGGAGCTGCTGTATATATACTGTATATGAAGAAGAGCTATCGGAATATTTATGGGGATAGGAAGGTGAAGAGTTATGAATTTAATGTGGAAAAGAAACGAATACATTACAGTTTTTTCTGTAACTGATCTACGGGGTAATTATGATTAATGCTTATAATGAATGAAGTAAATAGAATAGATATGATGAATTGTCCAATTATTAAATAATGGCATCTGAAGGGTTTCTCGTTAGTTCTGAAAATAACTATTGAAGCTGTACTTATTCTTAGTTAATTAATCAATGACATTATATTAGGATGATTTGGTTGACTTAATTACAAATTCTAGTAACGGCTATTTCATCAAATAATAATATTTCGTAGTTCATACATTATGGCGTACTGTTTAATCAAATTAGACTTTAATTTTCAGTATCAAATGTTTAATCAAGCCGGGCCGGGTCCAAGGGCGGATAGAGTCTCGTGCACCTGTCTGAGCCCAGTATTTTCAAGTGGAGCATAATTTTATGTTGCAAGATATACTAATATTGCAATTAATTTTAACGACCTCATCGGTCGTTTTGCTTTCTACAATTTCGTTCCCCTAAATAAAACTCCATGTATGTGTTTTTGCTACTTTATGACTTGGTGGGAAGGTTAATTCGGGATTTGGAAGGGTTTGGGTTGAAATCGGCACACCTAGTTCCTTAAGGTTAGCAAAAAAGGCTAAGTTTGATTTTGGTGAACATTTTGAGTAAACGACATTGGAACCAAGATTTGACGGTTCCAATAGGTTCGTATGGTGATTTAAGACTTGCATGCAAAATTTTGGTGGCATTCCGAGTAGTTTAAGTATGTTTCGGGCCGTTCCGAGTAAGTTGGAAGAACTTGAAGTTCCTAAGTTGATTCAATTTGATTTGGGGCGTGATTCTTAGTTTTGATATTGTTTTCCGCATCCGAGAGCGCGAGCGAGTCCGTTTTATGATTCCGGACTTGTTGGTATGCTTGAACGGAGCCTTGGGGACCCCGGATGCCATTCCGACGATGCGCAGATTGAGTTAAGACTCAGAAGGGCTGCTGGTGCACCAATTCTGGTGTGCCCGCACCTGCGAGCTTTTGGCCGCAGGTGCGAGCCCGCAAATGCGCCATTTTGGCCGCAGAAGCGGCTTGGAGCCTTGGCCAGTGGTCCGCAGAAGCGAAGGGGTGTGCGCAGAAGCGAGACCGCAAAAGCGGAAACACGTCCGCAGATGCGGAACCGCAAATGCGGCCTACTGACCGTAGATGCGAAAATCGCAGACGGCAGAACCTTCATTTAAGTCGGGACATAAGCATTTTGAGCTCATTTATTTCATTCCTTGGGCGATTTTTGGAGCTCTTAGAGAGGGGTTTTCATGTAACACTTTGAGGTAAGTACTTTCTATACAATGTGAGTTGATTACACATATTATGGGTAGATTTAACATGTAAAATTTGTAAAATCATGGCTTTAGATGAAAGACCTAGGTTTTGATGGGATTTAATCACGAAAATAATTATGAAATATAGTGAAAATTATATATTTGAGCTCGTGAGGTTACGAGTAACAATTTTCTTCGAAAATTTCCGAAATCGGGGCATGTGGGTCCGAAATGAATTTTAAAAAATTTTCAATTGGGGTTGGGTAATCACTTTAATAGTTAGAGTATGAACTTTTGAACATTGTATTGATTAATTTATATAACATTTGATTAGTTTCGAGTCGTTTGGCACCGATTTGAGGATTCAAAGCATATTTGTGGATCGGAAGTGAACTTGAGAACGAGATAAGTTTCTAGCCTAACCTTGTAAGAGGAAACTCATCCCCTTAGGTGTGTTTTGTTGTAAATTACTTGTGTGGGGGAGCTATGTATGCACTAGGTGACGAGAGTCCGTGCGTAGCTATATTCCATGTGATGTCCTGGATAGTCTTAGATTTTTATCATATTTTTGTTGGCACCGTTATTTGATTATGCATACTAATTGTCTTAAATAGGATTGAGATTAAAAATGTTAAGATTTAAAGTTTCCAGTTTAGACTTCTTAATTTCAGAAAGAATTGAAGAATTTTATAATAACTTAAGAAATCTATGAATCACTCGCGTCGCAAGCATTTCCGCGAGCAAGGTAAATTCCTCTACTCTCATGGGAGCGGACCGTCCGATCCTCGGCATTGCACACAATATATGTATATGTATTATGGATCGAGTCGTATGATCTCGGCATAATTCCTGCGTAATAACACTTTAAGCTCAATAACTTGATATCATTTTATTGGCTTGAGAGGTTAAACTGTTAAATGATGGAAAGGGATTTGGGATTTACTATCGGCGAAAGAATTGTTTATTTATTTCTTGTTATTGAGTTTTCATTGTCATTTTAGAATCTCAGTATTTTATTATCAGCCCATAGTAAGTGTTGAAGTCGACCCCTCGTCACTACTTCTTCGAGGTTAGACTAGATACTTACTGGGTACATGTTGTTTATGTACTCACGCTACACTTCTGCACTAACCGTGCAGGATCTGAGGCAGGTGCATCTGGTTATCATCCCGGCGCGCACTCTTGATACCCCGAGACTTTGCGGTGAGCTGTCCTCGGAGCCCACTCTGCAGCACCCGAAGTCTTTCTTAGCATTTACTTTCTGTCTACATTATTTCAGATAGTAGTTTAGCGTGTTTGAATATTTTACTAGTAGCTCATACACTCGTGACATCAGGTCTTAAAAATTATACTAGTAGGCACTTGATGATTTTGATTATTTACTTCACCTCACTTACTCTTAAAAATTGTTTATTTCTCATTTTATTAAAATTTTTTCACTTCTTATTTATTCTATAATAAAAAATCAACTATTTCTAAATCGTTAAAAGAAAGAGTCACATGGTTAACTTACTGTTGGCTTGCCTAACGGTAACGTTGGGCGTCATCACGACCTATAGGAGAAATTGGGTCGTGACATAAATAATAGGTTGGAAGCCATACTTTTAAAAATATAACGCATTCAATATTGAGAGTCTTAAATATTAAATCCATAAATCTTAAATCCTAGATTCACTCTGGCCGGAATTACATTGGATATAATGTATGTAATTTTATCTTGTATTTCTTATAAGAAATCGTGGTCGCACCTTAAACTCATAACCTTCTAATTATACTGTAACAATTTTTACCATTGCACCAAAATTCCCTGGTTAGTTCTCTTAAGTTGTATATGGTGGATGTTCTTAGATAAAAATCATGATAGATTTTCTTAACTTTTCCTTTTGTTTTGATTCTCCGCCTTAGTACGTCCAGATAGACTGATTGAGTGAACGAAAGATTAAACTGAAAAGATCTTACTGGAAACTAAAAAGAGGACGAGGATGCAGATCACAAGTTTTATGCGTAAACCTCACACAATTTTCTTAATTTCGAGGTACCAATAAGGTAAAATTTCAATAATTGAACCTTACACTAACAACAATATATTGACCACCAATCTGAAATTTCTTAAAATTTTCTTTTAGTCCATATATTCACAAGGTGATTTCATCACATTTATTTGTTAAATAAGCTTTACGGCTTTCATAAGCTACTACAAAGAAATTATCTACTTTGTTTTGAGGTCGGTGAAACTGGAGAACGAGGAGGGGAAAATAAAAAGGCATCCTTATAAAAGCAGATTCTATAAGTTTGTCCTCCCCTTCTCTATTCACTTCAATCCACTTAATTATATTACCACCTTAAAACTTTATATTCCAATTTACAGTCATTTTTTCTTCTTCTTCAATTGTATTTCATAATCTTTTGTTTCCAATTGTGGGGGCAAATTGGTGCATGTTGGAATTATCTTCACCTGCCGGCCTCAAATGATTTTGGACCCTGGTAGGTCTTGATTCCATTTTACTCTAAGAGGGTTTAATTAGTAGTATAACTAACACTTGTTTTACCTGCTAAATATTGAGTGTGCAAAAAGTTATAACTCTAAGTCAGTCAAAAAGTAATTATAAGTAACTTTATATTCATAATAAATAAAAGTACTAACCCGGAAAAATAAGACAAATAATATTTTATATCTGGTTAGATTATGGTAATTTTCAATTACACCATCAGTGGGTGTAAATTAAATTCCAAGTAATATTGGACTATTTGAAGTGACAAATTCGATGATTGATAAGAAAGCCACGAGGCAAGACATGCATATATATCAAATTTTATCAGTTGCTATCTTTCTATCACCGAAATATTAAACCAAATTTATTGAGAAAAACGAGACAAGACCATAATTTCACGAAATTAATTAACAGCCATAATAATATATTGGAGCTAGGGAAAAATACAATATTTTCCGAACGTACTAATCTCCTCAATAAAACTACAGAAAACTCAGTGGCACTCTAACCATGCATGGTAATTAAGAAACTTGGCCTATAATTTGAGACTCCCTAATCATTCTTTATGTCCAAAGGCAGCACCAATGGAGAAGGAGCAGGACTAGAATTAGATGAAACATAAGTAGTTGCAGAATTAGAAGCATCACAATAACCTCTCAAAATATTTGTTTGTTCAGGAGTGAAGCCTAAGGTACTTAGCATAGTAGGCCAACAATGATGTGTAATGACAGAAATGGCTTGGCAACAAGGTAAGTCAATATCAATTGTGCCAATTGTGAAATAAGCAACTATCTCGTTTGTGCAAGAGTTTATCTCCCCGAGTGCATTCCAACACTCTAGTATACTTCCTTCATCTGCTTGGTCAAGTCTTGCTAGTATATGTGGTATTTCTCTAGCTGAATTAACAGGGCTTAAATCTGTCATTGAACAAGCAAGTATGATTAAGAAGACAGTGCAATATTTCAAAGCCATGGTTGAAAAAGAGAAATATGGATGTGTAATTTTTCACAAGGAAAAGACGAGGAATATAATGTTGGATGTAAAATAGGGGATTTTATAGGGGTTTAGGGGGAGAGGAGGGGACTCTTTGAGCAAATGACATTTTGAAACTTATTTTTTTGGTGTAATTGCGTGGCACCCGAAAAGACATGGACGAAGATAATGGGATGCTATAGTTAAGTAAACATTGAATGAGAAGTCCTATAATTTGGAAATACCATGAATATGTCAGCTCAGGTAGAGATGGTTTTCACTATCTATTACACTCAATTAAGACAATTCGAGCAAAAAGCTTCTAGCCTCTTTTATGTTTTTTTGAAAATCTACTATTGAGCCCTTAAATAAAAAACTTGGTTAGCGAATTTAAGATGTACGTACAAATTTAAAAGTATCACATTTACCAACAACTTTTATGTAGTGCAAGTAGAAAGAAATTAAAGCTATAACTAGCATAAGCAAAAAAGAAATGACCTAAGACATATCCTATTTTGCCTTAAGTGCTTGTTAAAGGAGTTGTGGGATTAAATATGTTAGGAAGTATACAAAAAAAAAGATACTTGATAAAATTTTGAAATCTTTACATAAAAAACGAATAGTATGCAGTACTAATTTTTTTAGTCGGTATATATGAATTATATATTAGTTATATATGATTACACATACTATACATATATTATCCATCCACCGATTACTTTTAGTTTAAGCGGTTGTGCGGACGGCTATTTGGGTTAAGGGCAAAAAATATAACTAGCCAATATTTAAAGAAAATTTGCATATCTGTATGGGGTCGGATACAATCGGGCACATAAAGAGTATCGACCTTGGGCACAAACTGAGGTCGGTCTATATTGGATCGAGGCCGGCGCTTCAAGAAGGATGGTTCGAGGTCGGACATCATTGGATCGGAGTCAAAGCATTCGAAAGAAGGCAGTCAAGACCGGTCTGGGTAAAAGCATCTTATGATAAAAGTATCAGTTTCGCGTAACGGAAAGGCCGAAAATCTCGTGATATACAGTTATCTCAGTGGGAATCACGGCGCCAATCATCAGAGACGTTAGACCAGTAATTTTTAGGGATAATTCATCCTGTAATTAAGTCTTTTACTTTATATAGAATTCCTTTTTTTCCCTATAAAAGAGTACTTAGTTTCATTGTACAAGGCAACAGATATACATCATCAGTAATACAATTGTCTTTTCTAGCTATCTTTTTCACAAATTATTGGTTCTCTTTACTGCTCATTTCGTCACAGCAAAGTCATACTATTCTAGTGGTTTGTTTATTCTCTTGCTTATTTAGAATCAGTCTTTATTCATTGCTATTTATTTTAATGTATCAAACAAATTCACGTATCCTTAATACCACGTATAAATTCAATTGTTACCCGTATTTCAGGGTAAACAGTTTGGCGCCCACCGTGGGGCTAAGGATAATAGTGAACGTTTGATACAAATTTCTGTCACACACTATTTTATGCTTGTTCTTTGCAGAATCTTCTGTTTTTTCAGGTTACAACATAGTCATGTCACGCACACTTCCCATCAACGACGAGTTCGACCACCAGGGCGAAAACAACATGATGCTCGGTAACGAGGTTCCAATCGACGCCAACTCTCAAATGGCGGTCGATGCAGATCAGACCTCTGGCCCGTCGAAGAGCGTTCGGGGAGAACACCATTCAAGAGTTCAAAATAATGAAGGGGCCGGGATCAGCCTCAAAATGATATTCGACATGCTGCAAGCCCAGCAAGCAGCCATCGCTCAATTGCAAAGTCGCAGTCAGGTTTCGGACAGGGTCGAAGCCGTTTCTTCTCGAGGGATAGTCCCTCAAAATGAACCAATCGCAGCACAACCGGATGAAAGCGGGTCGGGGATAAACTCTGGAATCATGAAGATGCGCGAGGACTGACTAAGCGAGTCGAGTCGGGCGAAAATAAGATTGAAGCTAACGACAAGAAAGTAGAAACGTAGAACTCGAGGGTAGACCAGATCCCGGGAGCACCCCCGGTGTTGAAAGGCTTGGACTCAAAAAAGTTCGTACAAAAACCTTTCTCGTCAAGCGCTGCTCCGAAACCTATACCGAAAACGTTTCGCATGCCGGAAATCCCCAAATACAACGGGACGTCTGATCCGAATGAACATGTAACGACGTACACATGCGCCAAAAGGGAACGATCTCGAAGATGACGAAATTGAATCCGTCCTCTTGAAAAAATTTGGGGAGACCCTGTCTAAAGGAGCAATGACTTGGTACCACAACTTGCCCCCGAACTCCATCGACTCCTTCGCCATGCTTGCAGATACCTTCGTTCAAGGCTCATGCAGGCGCCATTAAAGTCGAAACAAGAAAGTCAGACTTGTTCAAAGTTAGGCAAAGAGACAACGAGATGTTGAGGGAGTTTGTATCTCGCTTTCAAATAGAGCGAATGGATTTACCACCGGTTACCGATGATTGGGCCGTACAGTCTTTTACTCAGGGACTCAATGCTGGGAGCTCAACGGCTTCTCAACAGCTCAAGCAAAGTTTGATTGAATACCCCGCTGCCACTTGGGCAGACATACATAATCGATATCAATCAAAAATCAGGGTTGAAGATGATCAGCTCGGAGCTCCCTCAGGATCTGCTTATCCTATTAGGATTCATGATCGGACCCTAAGGGATAATTATCGGGAGCCGAGGTCGAATAGAGACAGACATCGACCATACCCTAGCGATCGAAGAGCCATCCCAGGAAGACAAAGGTCTCCGAGACAGGAGAGAAGGAACGGTTCTAACCAGAGAAACCGGGGACCGTTGCCAGGAAATAATTTCGAAAGAGCTGCTAATCAGAGAGAAGCGCCCCGGTTATCTGAGTACAACTTCAATGTCGATTCAGCGACTCTCGTATCTGCCATTGGTCGCATCAAGCATACTAAATGGCCCCGGCCGCTACAATCGGACCCAGCCAAAAGAGACCCCAACCTAATATGTAAATACCATGGTACACATGGACATAAGACGAAAGATTGCCGGCAGTTGAGGGAGGAGGTAGCTCGATTGCTCGAAAACGGGCACCTTCGGGAATTCTTAAGCGATCGGGCTAAGAACCATTACGGAAATAGAAATAGACCAGCAAATCAGTAGGAACCTCAGCACACGATCAACATGATAATTGGAGGGGTAGACGCACCTCAAGGCCCGGTGTTGAAGCGCACTAAGATATCTATCACCCGGGAAAAACGAACTCGAGATTACGCAACAGAAGGGGCCTTATACTTCAGTGATAAAGATGCAGAAGGGGTTACACAGCCCCATAATGATGCCTTGGTGATATCGATGCTCGTACATAAAATAAGGGTGAAGCGCGTACTTGTCGACCCCGGCAGCTCAGCTAATATAATTCGGTCATGGGTTGTCGAGCAGCTCGAATTGTCAAATTAGATCATCTCCGAAGTTCGGGTCCTCAATGGTTTCAACATGGCATCAGAAACGACCAAAGAGGAAATAACACTGATGGTTAACATCGCCGGTACTGTCCGGGCAACGAAATTTTGCGTGATCGAGGGCGACATGAGATATAATGCCTTGCTCGGGAGGCCTTGGATTCATGACATCGGAGCTGTACCTTCAACATTGAATCAGATGTTGAAATTCCCATCGGCCGATGGGGTCGTCACCGTTTATCGAGAGTAACATGCTGCGAGAGAAATGTTCGCAGTGGATGAGGCAGCATCAAGACCGACCGCTCCTTCCAAGAAGACCCAATAGCAATCAGAGACGCCACCGTCAACGAATGAGAGTGGGCAGGATCAACTTGACGTCGATAATTACGGGGTTCTCGGGTCGTTTATCGGTCCTGATGAGTCCGATGCGACTAAATCGACAGTCGAAGAGCTCGAACAGATTTCGCTCCGCAGCGATGCGCCCGATCAAAAGGTATACCTGGGCTCGGGCTTAAACTCCGAGCTCAGGACCAAATTAATTAAATTTCTTTCAGCTAACGAAGATTCCTTTTCTTGGTCCCATCTTGACATAACAGGGATACCGCCGGAAATTACAACTCACAAGCTGAGTGTTGACCCAAAATTCTGGCCGATCAAGCAAAAGAGGAGGCCTCAGTCCGAAGCCAAACAAGCGTTCATCAAGGACGAGGTAACTAAACTTTTGAATATCGGATCCATTCGGGAAGTTAAATACCCAGAGTGGCTAGCAAATGTAGTTGTAGTTCCTAAGAAGGCAAATAAACGTAGGATGTGCATAGATTATAAAGACCTATATAAGGCATGCCCCAAAGACTCCTTTCCCTTGCCCAACATCGATCGTATGATCGATGCTATCGCTGGCCACGAGACTCTTAGTTTTCTCGATGCCTACTCTGGTTACAACCAGATACAAATGGATAAGGATGACCAAGAAAAAACATCCTTCATCACTAAGTATGGCACCTATTGCTATAATGTTATGCCTTTCGGGCTGAAAAACACGGGGGCTACCTACCAACGCTTAGTGAATAAGATGTTCGAAAAACAACTAGGAGTAACAATGGAAGTTTATATTGACAACATGCTAGTCAAGTCCCTGCCAGCAGAGGACCATTTGAGTCATTTGGAGGAGACATTCGACATCCTGAAAAGGTACAACATGAAGTTGAACCGGGAGAAGTGTGCATTCGGAGTAAGCTCGGGAAAATTCCTTGGCTTCATGGTCTCGAACCGGGAATAGAAATCAACCCCGATAAAATCAAGGCCATCGAAGACATAACGATCGTAGACAGTGTGAAAGCAGTACAGAAACTGACTGGTCGGATAGCAGCTTTAGGCCGATTTATATCAAGGTCATCCGACAAGAGCCATCAGTTCTTCAACCTGCTGAAGAAGAAGAACGAATTCTCATGGGGACCAAAATGCCAACGCGCGTTAGAGGAGCTTAAAAGGTATCTTTCTAACCCACCTTTGCTGCACACGCCAAAAGCAGGTGAACAATTATACCTTTACCTTGCTGTGTCGGAAATAGCTGTAAGCGGAGTCTTGGTCCGAGAAGAACAAGGTACACAATTCCCCATTTACTATGTTAGTAGAACACTAGGAGAGGCCGAAACCAGGTACCCTCATTTGGAAAAATTAGCACTCGCTTTATTAAGCGCCTCTAGAAAGTTGAAATCATACTTCCAATGTCACCCTATATGTGTAGTGACGGCTTATCCACTTAGAAACGTTATGCACAAACCTGAGTTATCAGGTCGATTGGCCAAATGGGCCATCAAAATAAGCGGGTACGATATTGAGTATCAGCCTCGAACTTCGATCAAGTCTCAAGTACTAGCTGACTTTGTCGCCGATTTCGCGCCGTCGCTTATTCCCGAGGTCGAGAAAGAGTTGATGACCGAATCGGGGACTCCTTCGGGAGTGTGGACTTTGTTCATAGATGGCGCCTCAAATTCGAAGGGATCGGGGCTCGGCATAGTACTCAAACCCCCAACCGGGAACACGATTCGGCAAGCTATTAAGATTGTAAAGTTGACTAACAATGAAGCAGAATATGAGGCCATGATTGCAGGTTTAGAGTTGGCCAAGAACCTGGGAGCAGAAGTAATCGAGGCCAAATGTGACTCTCTCCTCGTAGTCAACCAAGTAAATAGAACACTCGAGGTTACAGAAGGGCGTATGCAAAGGTATGTGGACTAGCTTAGGTCACGTTACACAGGTTTAAAGAGTGGACCCTACAACACATACCCCAGGAACAAAATAGTGAGGCCGATGCCCTCGCCAATTTAGGGTCTTCAGTCGATGATGGAGAAATCGATTCTGAAAAGGTCATGCAATTATTGAGATCGGTGGTAGAAGAGGGCCATGCCGAGATTAACTCAACGAGCTTGACTTGGGATTGGAGAAACAAATACTTAGAATATCTTAGTTCAGGTAATTTGCCATCGGATCCCAAAGAATCGAGGGCGTTGCGCACAAAGGCGGCCCGATTTTGCTTGGCCAACGATGGAACCTTATATAGAAGAACATTCGGAGGCCCTCTCGCCATATGTCTTGAACCTGGAGACACTAAGTGCATCTTAAAGGAGATATATGAAGGAACATGCGGCAACCATTCCGATTCCGATTCCTTGGTTCGAAAAATAATTCGGGCCGGTTATTATTGGAACGTCATGGAAAGAGATGCAAAGGAGTTCGTGCGCAAGTGTAGCAGATGCCAAAGGCACGCACCGATGATCCACCAGCCCGGAGAGACACTGCATTCGGTCTTATCGCCATGGCCGTTTATGAAGTGGGGAATGGATATCGTTGGTCCCCTCCCTCGAGCGCCAGGTAAAGCTCAATTTATTCTTTTTATGACTGATTACTTTTCCAAGTGGGTGGAAGCACAGGCTTACGAAAAGGTCAGGGAGAAGGAAGTAATTGACTTCATATGGGACCATATCATTTGCCGGTTCGGGATGCCATCGGAAGTTGTATGCAATAATGGCAAACAGTTCGTTGGCAGTAGAATAACAAAATTCTTTGAAGACAACAAAATTAAGAGAATATTGTCAACTCCATATCACCCCAGCGGTAATGGTCAAGCCGAGTCGACCAATAAGATCATAATCCAGAACTTGAAGAAAAGGTTAATTGAAGCAAAAGGAAAATGGAGGGAGATGCTGCCCGAGGTCCTATGGGCATATCGCACAACCGAGAGAACCAGCACCAGGGCCACCCCGTTTTCCCTAGTCTACGGTACTGAAACACTGATACCGGTTGAGGTGGGCGAACCGAGCGTCAGGTTCCAATACGCAACCGAAGAATCGAACCGGGAGGCTAAGAACATCAGCCTGGAACTTTTGAACGAAAGGAGGGAAGCTGATCTCGTTCGGATGGCAGCACAGAAGCAAAAAATCGAGAGATATTATAATCGGAGGACTCGTCTCCGATACTTCAATATTGGGGACTTGGTACTCAGAAGGGTTACACCCAATGCTCGAGATCCCAGCGAAGGAAAACTAGGACCAAACTGGGAAGGGCCCTATACTATCCTAAAGGTTACCGAAAAGGGGTCTTACAAGCTCGGGATTATGGATGGCAAGCAACTGCTAAACAATTGGAACTTGAGCCACCTGAAGCGGTATTATTGTTAAGGTATTTCATTTCGTCTTTTCTTTTGTTTCATTTGTCGATACTAACACCTGCAGGTTGTAAATGGAATGGTCTCGAGCCAGAAAACACAAGGCATTAAGACTGAAAGCACGCGTTGCACTCTTTTTTCCTTCGACCGGTTTTGTCCCAAATTGGATTT